>CAVNYN010274579.1:0-26018 GCA_963692815.1 Nyctanthes arbor-tristis
AAGGATGTTCCAGATCACCCTTATCATTCCCCAATTTATTGAAGAAAAGTTCCAAACTGAATCAGCAACTTTGCACCCCGTTTTTTATTTGATCCACTACATTTTTAAATCCTGTACTTTTTATTCACATGTTTATCATTAGCTTCAATAATTAACATACTTAGTTTATAATTGATTATTTATATTTAAATATTATGTTAGCATGCTTTAGAATTAAAACCAGATTTCATGGTTTCTTATTTATTGTTGTTCACCCGTTTAAACTTGAAAAAAATATATAAAATCATTTTGACGATCACATAAAGAATGTTTTTGGCAAAAGATATTTTTACGAAATGAGGTACTATTAATGGAAAAATAAAGAAAAGAGATATGAAGAAAAAAAGTTAGGGATTTAATTGAAATAACAATCAAACATTAAGGATCTTTGGTATAAATATTATGTGAGAACAAAACAATTTTTTTTTTTTTTTTTGAACACACAAAACAATTATTATCATGGTGCCAATATAATTACTCTAAAAATTTTCTATTATGAAACAACAAAAATATGTATTTGCCCCCACAGTATTTTTAAATAAGTAAGATTAACTGCAAATAACTTGTTCACCCCCCACCCCCCCCAAAAAAAAAAACTGAAAATACCTTGTAAATTATTTTAATTAAACTAAAAATTTAGATAAAACTATGATTGGAGAGATTATCTGTTAATTAATTGAATGTTGAAAAATATGATGCCACATAAAAACAATCAGGGACAAACTATTTCTGGTTCTAACTGAGGCGCGTCTATTGCTGGCTAAAAACTATTTCCAAACCCCCTCTCCGGCCTGGGTTCGCCTCAGGCCGTTGAGAATTTCTGGAAGGGCTCCCTTCACTAGGTAAAGCACTTTAAAAAAAAATCAAGGACAAGAACAAGATTTTAAAAAAAAAATTAAGGACATTAATTATAAATAAAATGTTGTGCAGTTAACATAAATATGTTGTGTGAATATAATTCCCTCCATGTAATAAAAGAAAGATGGAACATTATCTACACATGGCATTAAAATTCACAAATTGAATTCATGTGTCCAATCTATATACCAAGTTGTATAATTAAGTAACCCATTTTCTATGGAGTCAAATAGGACTCTGCAAAGGAGTTCGATTGTCAATCACAAGCACTTACATGTATAAAATCACATGTAATTTCACGAAACCACGTGAATTAGTAGTACATGTAGCTCTTGTTCTTTTGCTTTCAACTTCTTGTGTATTTGGTACTCTGTTAATCTGGTATCTAAAAAGAAAATGCTAATGATATGATTTATTATGATTCACTACGTTAAATTTAAATTAAATTAATTACGTAATTAGCAAATAATAAACATTATTATTTTACTAACCAGAATCTAGAGAAGTACTAGTTGTGAATTAATTATTCAGCTTCAAATGTCAACTATATTAAATTAATACCCCATTTTCGTCCACTACATATCAATGGGCAAATAACGCCAAAAGAAGATAAAGTTCTTCGAAAATAAAATTTATTCAAGCCATGAAATTAATCGGAGTGATTATTGGGTCTCGGATTATTAAAAATCCGACGAGCTCTCCCTGCATTAGGTGGGTCAATTGCTCAAGGATTCAATTAAGCGAGAATATTCACCGTACTCTGAACGCTTAGTATTCCACTTTTAATATATTGACACTAGAAAGCTTACAAGTGATGAGATCTTTAAATTCACTTTTCTTTTTTTCGTCAAGAGTGCACTCTGAAGATTTTTCTCAATTAAGTAACTTAGATAGTTGGAGTACTAGGCTCCTGCTGGTCATTTCTAAAGAACTAATGTTGGATCCTATTAATTAACCAACATTTCCCAAAAAAAGTAAGAAACTCTTGTGGTTTCAAGTCCTTTGTTACATTTTTAGGCCATCTCCAATCACAAAACTCTATTTTACAGTTTTACAACTCTAAAACACAGTTTTTCAAACTCTATTTCAGAAACATTTTCCAATCCATAAACTCTAAAAAGGACCCCACATATTATCCACCTTATATTTTCTACATTTTCTACATTTTATAATATTCAATAAGTAATAAATATTGAAAACTAATCAATTATATTTTCGTTTATTAATTATTACACATATAAAATTTTAAATAAATAGTCAAAAATATTACATTTATTTTTACATCGAAGAATAAGTACGAAGTACATGGCGATAATCCCGTAACATCAAGCTGGACTACTCACAAATAGGAAAAAAAGATAATTTTTTTATTACATACTTTAACGCAAAAAAAGGGAATAAATATTAAATTCACACAATAATGATATAATTAAAATTAAGAGAGAAAAGGAAACTTTGATAAGAAGTTAGATGACATTAACAAAAAGTAAAATACAACAGCATCAAAGTTAGTCTAAAATAAGATTAGAAAAAACAAAGCAAAAAAAAAAAAAAGATTGAATGGCAATTCCGTAAATATACGGAACTACAAAAAAGACGCCAAATCTAGATTTTGCACACCAAATTTGGCGTCCAAAATCTGGAACTCCAAAATGGAGTTCCATGTTTGGCGTCTGGTTGGAGCAGCCACCGGATGCCAAATTGGGCCAACCCACGCTAAAATAACGTGGGTTGGAGATGGTCTTAGGCAATGCTGGTTCCTTCAAAAAAAGAAAAAAAAACCTTTTGAATATGGTGGAAACATGGATATGCTTTCTAATATGATTATTAGTTGGTGATCCTAAATTGATTGTTTTTAAACCTTCGTGCAAAACTAAAACTTACTACTTGCATACAAATAGTGTAATTTAAGATTATCAACTAAACATTTCACTTATTCATATCACGAGGAAAAAAATGTTTCAGTGTAGAATTATTCATATGAATGAGAGGAACTGTTATAGATAATAACCAAAAAATAAACAATTCAATTACGACCACCTTTAAACTCCACAATAATATATATATATATATATATATATATATAAATCCAGAACACTCCTTAAAGGAAAAAAAAATCATAAAACAATAATTCTCCCCAACATTTAATTGCATTAACAAATGATTAATTCCATTCACCCTTTTCTCTATTCATTTAGGCTTAATTCCAGTCACCATTTTCTCTATTCATTTAGGCCTTTTTTTTTATTATTATATAGAAGGGGGAGATATATGAGAGGTGAGCATGTATAATTCGAACTCGATATCTCTTACTTAGAACATGAGAATTTAATTATTTGAACACTTGTTCAAACCACTCTCTATTCATTTAATTGGTGATCCTAAATGATTAATTCCTACATGGAAGTAAACATGCTCTACAATTTGGTTCGAATGAATTAGAGGTATCAAAGAAACTGAAAAGAAGAATAATATTTTTATTTTAAATTTTAATTCAAAGTAATCTTCTACATCACTCCAATACAACAATACTCCTATCAAAGAAATTTCTTTTAACAAAAGGGAAAAAATGCATATACAACACATTTAATGCTTGACATTATCAATAACAATATCGTCTTTTGACATCTCTCTCTTTGTTTGTTTTAAGAATTTAATAAAAAGTTGTCACATTTGTATCCTCAACATTGTTGTCTAGGAAACATTTTTGGTAAAAATGATCTCCCGCCACATGTCTAGCGGGATTTATACTGTCAGATACTTATATGGCAGGAGACGATTGGAAACCCAATGGGTTCCACCGCATGTAGGTTTCACCCTAATGTGGGATCGTAATTATTTCCCGCCAAACATTGTACCGGATATCGAGACCACATTTTTTGTGTAATGTCAATGTCTTTTACTACATAAACAATGTTGGCATTGTTGCATACTTGCATTGAAGATACCCTAATGCGATGTATGAAATAGATATAGGTCAGATAAATAGAAATTATTATGGATTATTATGTACTTCACCTCCATCAATTTTAGTTGTCCTAAATTTTCATCCCGTGTGTTATGGTGTCTAATATAACTACAGGGTTTCTTCGAAACATTTCTGCTTTTCTTTTATTTATTTATTTATAGACAACATCCTGAAAAAATCGTCTTAAGCCAACTTCTCATGAGAGCTTTTCTAGTGAGAATCAATTTTTGAGTAACAAGTTTTGATTGCTTCTTTAAAAGCCATCCCAGGCTGGACATTGAAATGACACTTCATTTCTTTATAGATGCGTATCATCCAACTATAATAAACATGTGAGAATTCATCTCCAACAAACAAGTGTGGGAAACTAGTGGGAATTCACTTTCTGCAAGTGATTCTCTGCAGCGTTATCCTAATACTTAAGATACTGTTGGAGACAAATTAATGTTTTTGAGAAATATCCTCGAATATAATAACGACAAAGTATGAAAATATTTGGTTAAACTTCAAATAAAAGACAATATTATTCTAATGTTATTAGCCACCTTTTCTTATTTTTCCTTTTGACGTTCTTAGAGCATCTCCATTGGGTTTGTGTGGACAGGGGATGGCGTTTCATACTTTCATTTTAAATAAGAAAAGAGATAAAGAGAAGAAGATTATTTAAATCGCGAGAAAAATAGGAGAAAAAGAACGGGAAAAATGGAAAAGAAGAAATTGTTGGAAATAATAATACTAATAATAATAATAATAATAATAGAAAATGTGAAGTAGATGTATAGTTTTGGAAGGAATGTGAGAAAATAAGAGAAAAGTGGATAAAAGAGGAAAAAATTTAAAAATACAATACCCGCAATTTTTATTTTGTCAATCTCTCTTCATCGACATAGATGGAATCCATTATATGAATTGGAGATGCTCATATAGTGTCCTTTGGAGTAGGCAAGGGTTAAAGTTTTCTACCACACGCACCATTGCGCCACGAGTGTCACATAATTTATTAGGAAGAGGCCATTCCACTGCAATTGCTATCATATTGTACACTTGCAGGCTTATTGTAATAAGAACTAAGGATTAGATGGTGCCACGTCATCCACTCATGGCAAAGTATATAAATGGGATGGCATGTCTACTTAACCTTTTATCATTCTCTAGCGGGTCGATTCATGAAAGATATGAAAATTGAGCAGGGCGAGTCCGAGGATTTGTGTCAGTTATAATTATTTAAAAAAAAATCGTTATTCTAAGAGTACCCTATTACGGTACTTTAGATCAATTAACCTACACATAGATTCAAAGATCTCAATGGGGCTCAAGACCCTATATGTGAACGTCTGATTGGTTTAAAATACCATAATATGGTACTCTTAGAGTACCAGAATTCTTTTCCAGTTAAAAGGCATATAGGGCGAGCTAGGGTATCGAGACGGCACATATTCTATAGTGTCTATGAGAAGGATGCACTAGAAATGATTGAAAGGATGAGCATATTTTCGCATTCTTGATTCACCTTGTCATAGCTACAGCCATTGACGAAAAAGGGTAATATTTCCAATCTTTGCAAAAAAGAGCAAATAAGTCTTTAATCTTTTATTTTGAACAACAAAATCCTTAACCTTGGTTAAATTGGCAACCAAAGACCTTAAAAGACAATTTAAGTCCAAGCCCTAGACCTAATTTTTCTCATCTAGTCCTGTTAGCAAACTCTTTCTAATTCAAATAAATCCACATATATTTTGAGATCCACTTATACTATACTAATACAAATCCACAACCACTCTGTTTTCAAAAAGTATAATACTCATTTTGAAATAATAATGCTATTTATCACTACCAGTGATAATCACCATCATATGTGTCAGAATAGTGACATTAAATTAAATGATAAGTCAAATAAATTGTAAAGACATGAGTTACATTTAAGTGAACTTGTAATTTAATACCACCTAAAGACGGCAATAATCAACAGTGGTGATAAATAGTACCACTCTTGAAAAGTCTATTTCTATTTCAAATTACAAGTAGTTCGCTAATGGGGATAGAACTATTGAGTCTCATGTTACACTATACATATGGCACCTAATAGCACTACACAATCATATGGCGTGCCCACATAGGAAATCACAACCATGTAGCATGTCTCGATACATGCCACATAGTTGCATGGTGCTATAAAGTGTCATACATGGCACTAGATTAATTCTATAGAACTATCATTTTTAAATTAAAAGTTCGAACAAGGTGACTAAATTGCTAAAAGGATCTTTACGCAATCTATTTAACCAAAGGTTAGGGGCCCTATTTTATTGCTGAAAAAAGGTCAAGGACTCAATTTTACTTTTTGAAAAGGTTGAACTTCTCCATTGCATATATGGAGCCTACCCCTCAATTTTCTTGGAAGTGCATCTTTTCCATTCTAATATATATCTGGGATTCTTATTATAGTGTTATTATTGTGATACCCAATGATGCTGGATAATATTATTCATATTCCAATTAAAGGAAGATGCACTAAACAAATCACTTATTGAAACCAACTTGATTTGGGATATGACCAACAACCCCAACTCACACTATATATTCGCGAGTGCCACCTTTATCTCACTTCACTAACCAGCCTAGTTTTTGTGCCACACGTTCATTCATGGCATTCAACACTTCCTCCATTAAGACCTCGTCAGACGGAGTATGGCAAGGAGAAAATCCACTTCAATATGCATTCCCTTCGTTGATTGTCCAAACCACCTTAGTCATACTCACTAGTCAGATAATTGCTTTCTTCCTCAAACCCCTCCGGCAACCTAAAGTAGTTGCTGAGATAATGGTAAGCACATAAATTGTGTTCCTTGTTTCAATTTTCAAATTGTATGAAATTCAACCAATTTTCAAGTTGTATGAAATTCAACTCTTTGATTTGCTTGTTTCTTACTAAGACATGTATGTATATTTATCTTTCAGGGTGGAATCCTTCTTGGACCATCAGGCCTTGGTCGAAACAAAGATTATATGCGCTGGGTTTTCCCATCATGGAGCACTCCAATTCTTGAATCTGTTTCAAGTATAGGACTTCTCTTCTTTCTGTTTCTTGTTGGCATCGAACTCAATTTGAATTCAATATGCAGAAGCGGGAAGAAAGCATTAGGAATTGCAGTTGCTGGTATAATACTTCCATTTCTCTTCGACATTGGAGTCACCTTTCTATTAAGGAAAGCTGTCAAGATGTCAGATAAAATAGGGTACCTTGAGTTCTTTGTGTTCATTGGCGTTTCTCTTTCCATCACCGCCTTTCCTGTCCTGGCTCGTATTCTAGCTGAACTCAAACTACTTACAACCCAAGTTGGGGAAACCGCAATGGCTGCAGCTGCCCTTAATGACATGGCTGCCTGGATCTTACTTGCCCTGGCAGTGGCTTTGGCAGGTGGTGCCAACAGTCCCTTGATTTCTGTTTGGGTTCTTCTTGCTGGTATTGCTTTCGTTGCTTTCATGCTCATTATTGTCCGGCCCCTGATGGAGTGGATGGCTGTAAAATGCTCATCCAACAGCAGTACCATCAGCAAAGGCTATATGTGTTTAACCTTGGCCAGTGTTATGGCTTCTGGGTTTATAACTGATCTGATAGGAATCCATGCAATATTTGGGGCGTTCGTATTTGGACTGATTATTCCCAAAAATGGGGATTTGGCTGGCAGATTGATAAACAAAATTGAAGACTTTGTCTTTGGACTTCTTTTACCTCTATACTTTGCTTCAACCGGATTAAAGACGGATGTCGATAAGATACGAGGCGGGGTGGCATGGGGACTTTTGATGGTGGTTATTTCCACAGCCTGCACTGGGAAGATCTTGGGAACATTTCTGGTGGCGCTGCTCTATACAATTCCAGTAAGGGAATCGTTAACCCTTGGTTTATTGATGAACACCAAGGGATTGGTGGAGTTGGTTGTTCTCAACATTGGCAGAGAAAAGAAGGTAAAATTCTACCCTAATTCCAAGTCTCTTTAGCCCCCATAAGCTTTCTAATTCTATTTCAAAATAGAAATTGGTCCAGCAATTTTCACGTACATATTGCATGTCCACAAGTAGTACACACTTGTTCCCCACCCATTTCATTTCTATTTCAAAATAGAAAGAAGCTAAAGGGCTTTAACTTATACTTTCCAGGAATTAACGTAATGTAGTAACCAATAATATTAAATAGCACCAATGGTGCTGAGCAACAGTCTGAGTAGCAACATAAATGTCATTAAATAATAAGAGGAGTTGAAGGCATGTTCATATGACCCACTTAATTAAACTTATCATTTAATGTCACATAAACTGGTGTTAAGGACAGTGCTGGTGCTATATAACATTACTCTTAGTCTTCATTGTTTTGAAGTCTCCCTAAAAAATAACAAAATATTTTCAAACAATATACAAAAACTATTTCTATTACAAAACAGAATTTACTCAAACAAATCACATGATTTTCGTATCTTCCACAAGTTTTGAGTCAGACCCTAAAGTTCGTTTTTATTATTCATCGTCATATATATATACAAAGTAAAATGGGGCTTCATCAGATGGTGTGTGCAATATTCTCTAAAGCTTCTCTTGGAAGCACACGTAAAAAGGTCACCTACTTTCTTTGCATGCACCTTTTCCTAGCGACAGAACAAATATATTTCCAATGCACTTCAGAATGCAAATAAGCTATATATACAAGGAACACTAGCTGTCCGAATCTTAATTGAACACACAAGCAAAAAGAAAAATACGCTGATCTCATAAAGCACTAGTTGACCTCTATCACTATTAGAGATAAGACATCATTGAAGAAATAATGAAGTCAACAATTTCTCAATAGTAAATACACAGTTGACAGGAACCAGTTTTTTTTTTTTTTTTACCAATCCTAACCACATGTTTTCTCGATGACAACGGTGATGATGATGACACGACATAATAGTGAAACTTTGTGATTCAATGCCATTAAAAGTACTTTGGATCTCAGTACACCACAAACTGACAGATGTTATGTGATAATGATTGTCAAAGGCTTTATTAGTTAATTTGATTTGGCTTTTGTTTGATAGGTTCTAAGTGACGAAATGTTTGCCATTTTCGTCATAATGGCACTCGTCACCACTTTCATGACGACTCCAATGGTGATGGCTGTGTACAAGCCCAAAAAATTGTTAAATGCAAAAGGACCAGATGCAGAGCTCCGAATCTTAGCCTGCACCCGGGGACCAGGAAACTTACCCCCTCTAATAAACTTAATTGAGTCATCTAGGTCCACAGAAAGTTCATCAATGAAGCTTTATGTTATGAAGCTCGTTGAATTCACTAATCGATCTTCTTCTATTGTTTTGGTTCAACGAGCCAGAAAGAATGGAGTCCCATGCATAGGTTGCTTTCACCAGAATGAGTACGACGAACAAGTAGCAGCAGCATTTGAAGTATGCAATCAGCTTGGGAAGGTCACAGTTCGGCCAACAACTGCAATATCAACATTATCTGTAATGCATGAAGATATTTGCCATATAGCAGAGAAGAAAAGGGTGGCAATGATCTTCTTACCCTTTCACAAACAGTGGAAGAAGGAGGGTGATAAAGAAGTTGAGATAGATGGGGGCCGTGGTTGGAGAGAGGTCAATGAGAGGGTTCTAAAAAATGCACCATGCTCTGTCAGTGTGCTTATAGACCGTGGATTTGGACTCAGGGTTCAAAATGGCCCCGACTATATAGATAATATACAGAGGGTGTGCATAGTTTTTACTGGTGGGCCCGACAGTCGTAAGGCTATAGAGTTTGGAAGCAGAATGGCAAACCATCCAGCAATGAGACTGACTGTTGTCAAGTTCGTAGTGGACACTGGATTAGATAACATCATAACTGCGTCACCTTTACCAGAGGTATCTATTGAACCGAATAACAACTCAATTGTCTCTACAAGTTACATTAAGGAAAAGGTTGGGTTTTCTACTCTATTACATGATCTTGACCACACTAATTCCAGAATTTGCAACTTTATAAAACTATACTAAATCTGTAATGTTATTTGACTATTTGAAACAGGAGCACGACGAGGCTGTGTTAGCAGACGTTACCAGGAAGGGTGTCGCAGAGATAATTAAGATAGGAACAAGTAATATTGTGGAAGAGGCATTAGGAATTGCACAAAGCAATGAGTTTGAACTCATGGTTGTCGGAAAAGGAATGTTTCCACCTCAAGTATTGGTTGAGCTGAACAATCACCACAATGAATACAATGAGTTAGGACCTTTAGGAGGCTTTTTAGGCTCTTCGGGTAATGGCATCAAGTGTTCTGTGCTTGTGATCCAGGACCATGATTCTACCCATGAAAACAAGAGTACAAACTTAAAGCCGTTCAGCAACCAAGAAGGATCAGTTGATATTTATATGACGAATTTGTGATGAACACCACCAGCAACCTCTGAAACAAAATTAAATTACCGCATGTGTTTTGATCCTTAGAAATCGTAGCTATATAGTCTGAGCCTCATCCCCAGATGTCAGATAAGTAATGTAAATTTCCAAGAATCCTAGTATCAACATAATATGAGATCGGATTTAATCTGAAATTATTTTCCTCTTTTCTTCCTTGATATTTAAGGTCCTAGGCCTCCGCTATTGAACTTGGGACCGCGGGTATGGTCACTACTGTACTAAATTTCATATGATTATTATCACAGAATGATGCCCCCGAACAAATATTCCTTATAATTACCATCTAACAGTATATAAGGTATAAAGATTTATTGGACAAAACAGAGATTTTCCTCGTGCCATTGTGAACTTGGTAATAAAAAACATTACAACTCTTGAGATGTAACATAAGCCAATCGTACCTTTCTTTTTGCATAAGCATCGAGAATTACACCACCATGCCATGTATTTATGGGCAATCATTCCATCTGTATAGAGCAATGTAACATCTTCAACAAATTGACACGGTCACACATATCAAGCGTGTAGAATGCCAATATATAAAGAAAATATGGAAAGTTGATTCTAGAAATAGAGATTCTCTTGACGAATTTTCTTTCCTAATGGCTTGGCTAAAGCAGTCGTCCCATTATCGAAACTGATTACTATCAAGATTCAAGATTCTGGAAATTTGATTTTAGAAATAGCAATCTAGATTCTAGCCCCCCTGTGAAAATGATTTATTAGAAAAAATAAAACCCCACGCTCATGTACAATTAACGCATTCTTTAATGTTGTACAAGGTAGTTGGATGGAATAGTTGGCGTCATTACAAAAGAAACAGAAGGTGTGGGACTCGCGCTGAAAATACGGAGTTTACAAAGAAAAAGAAGAATGGGGAAAAGAGAGTTGTTTCAAAATATGAAGAGAATAGAAACCAAATCGAGCCTAAAGTTTCTCACATGATCAAATACAAATAAGCCATTCAAATTGATTAGAAGGAAATCCAGAGAGCAACCTGGATTGTACCAATTGGGAGTGTCTCACGATTTTCTGATGGGAAATTTCTCTGTGAATACAAACTCATGCTGAATTTATTCCATATTTCACATCCAATCCACCATTTTCATTTTGGTTCCTGAAATTTTGCGAAGTTGAATGCCAATTAGCCAATCTACTCCGTTAGGCAAACCGTTCACCATTTTCGCTGATCGCATCTCCTCAACGCCATCTCTTTCTTCTCTAATCGTCTCTTCAAGTACATTCTGATGCCAGTAGTTGCTGCGGACTCTACTAGTTATGGGTGGTTGGTGGCGCAAGAGCCCAAAAATCAAATGGGAAGATTCCTAATTAACATGGATTCCTATACTATATACTAGTACACGAAGCTTGCTGTGAATTTATATATATTAACTAGTATAGGGCGGTGGAGGCCGACCGTTAAGATCAAAGAAGAGGGGGAACTGAGGAAGAAGAAAGGTTGGAGGTAGGAGATGGAGAAAGTGAGGAGGATGGATGGCCTTTTGTTACTTTTTGGGCTATTTATTTTTGGGCTAAGTTCGGGAGAAAAGCCTTCCCGCACATTTTGTTAAAAGTCGTGATATTTGGGTCATTTGCCTTATTTTATTAATAACCGGTGCCGTAAATACTATTTTTTCTCTTATTTATTTATTTTATTGTTGTTACTGTTATCTTATTCTTCCCTAAATCCCTTTGTTCTCAATCTTCTTTTCTCTTTCCCTCTCTCTCATCAAAGAATATGTACATCTACGCCCTTTTTAAAATTCTTTGATTTATCTTATCTTCTAATTTCTATACCTTCTTAGTAATTTTTTATTTTATGCATTCTATGACTATGTGGTTATTATCTAAGCTCTTCATGTCCACTACTTTTTTGTTTATCGTACTTTTTAATTAACATTTAAGGATGATTAATATCTTATACATCATTCTAAGGCATATCATTGAAAGATAAACTAGAATGTACTAAATCAACTACAATATAATAGCCAAATTTCTTTAAAAGTAACCAAGTTAATTTAATAGCCAAATAATTACGTATATTTCTCATTATGAATTTTCTAAAAAATTATTATAAGTTCAACTTATATAATCTTGAAATGGATCTTCCTGTGCAATGCAGAGATTAGAATCTAATTAAAAAAAATTATTCCAAGAGAAGGGGATGGTTTGGGAAGATTAATGTTTATTATTATTTTTTGTCCTTTTTTTGAGATAAAAGCTGTTATTTGTGGCATGCATCTAAATATGCTACATGGTTTATTCATACTTTTGGTGATAATTGCACCAAAAATCAAAACATACGTCACGGAGCATCCATTTAACAAGAAGTTATAACCAGTACAATTGGTTTTTATTTGTAATAATTGAGTTATTTGGTAAAACTATAAGTTGACACTTTACAGTTATGTGATGCGTCACATCATATATTACTATAAATTATCAAATTATTCGTTATGTAACTCAGTTAAAATAAAAATAATGTTTCTCATTTCGTATTTTGTCCTATTTCATGTTCAGTTTCCGTTTTCATGCAACCTAGCATCAGATGGGATGTCAAAATAGGAAGGAAACACATGGTAATAAAAGTTAATTTTCTATAGAGTCAACGTGGGTTCCGTTTACAGAGCGTGCTTATATAACAATACTTGATTTGAGAGATAAGTGATAGACCTCAGTGTTTTGTATACAAGTGGGAAAAAGTAATTCTTACACGAACTCCATACTGGAGTCTGCACTGGCTCTATAGAAAAATTGATAATTAAAAAAAATTATTAGTATTAAAAAATAATAATATTAACAAATGTAACGCTACCATGAGCAATAATAAGTCTATTACAGCCAAGTCTCTCTCTCGAACAATGAAGGATGAAGATCCCCTCCTCGCTAATGAGCCAGCTCCCAGTCCAATTCCGGCACCACCGGTGTCTAAACTCCTTCAAACCATGCAACGCATGCAGCAACAGCTGGATCAAATACAACGTGTCAAACCCAAAAACATGGAACAACTGACCCAAAAGAAGTGCAATATGCACAACGGGTGCTTAAAGGACTTAAAGGAGAGGCTGGAAGGAGCACCAAGGTGGACACCCCAAAGCCTAATCACAGCCATGTTGATGAAAGCCCTCATCCATCCAAGGCGGACCGATCCGCGCTCCGCGTCAAAAATGTTGGTGGGCGTTCAAAGTATCAAAGAACGGAGGCGTCGAGATCGGCCACGAAACAACCTCCACTCAAGCCGGCCGAGAAGGCTAACTGCTTAGTAAATGAAAGGTTTCAAACCTCCCGATGCCAAGATCTCGGATTAATGCACCCGTCTAAGCGTGCGAAGACTGAGCTATTGGAGATGAGACACCGCTTCACCGAGCTGGAGAGGAAATACACAGAATCCCCCTAAGATGGATACTCTGAGCGCAGACCTTCCCCTTCAGTTTGGACATTCTGCAGACTCCACTGTCGAAGTTGAAGTTGCTCCACATGCCACCATACACTGGGGAAACCGACCCTAACTCCCACCTAGATAAATTTATCTCTTGGATGGAACTACAGGGAGTTGGAGAGGCAGTTATGTGTAGGGCCTTCCCTACAACCCTCGGGGACATCCTTGCTAAGTGGTTGAGGGAACTCCCCCAAAACTAGATCCAGAGTTGGGAAGCGTTGTCCTCACAATTTTTTTTCACATTTTATGGGGGCAAAAATTAGAATGACACCAAAACAAAAACTGATGACGGTGAAACAAGGAACCGCCGAGACTTTGAAGTCCTACCTGGACTGCATTTAACAAGCAAGTGTTGGAAACAGAGAAGGTAATAGATGACACTCTGTCGATAGCCGTCCTATCAGGATTGCAACACGAAAGTCGGTTCTGGTGGTCAGTCCATGAGATCGGGCCCAAAAACTACCAGGACTTCCTAAAAAGGGCTAAAAGATAAATAAGTGCTGAGGATGCTACTGGCCGACCTAACAATACAAAAACGATCCCTGATACAAGTGCAGGAAAGGGAAGGTTTTTTTACTTATAATCTATTATTTTACTTGGACTAGGACTTGAATTACTTACCTTGTACCTAAAGAAAAAGGGTAATAATCAAGGATCATTAAAATTGTAGAGGACGGTTTAGTTCCAGCATAAATCGTTGTCAACAATTCAATTTTATTGATATGTGTAAGAGTCATACAAATCCACGTATACATTAACATGTCTACCGTTGGAAGATGAAAAATATATAAGATGGTAAAGCATTTTCGAAACATGCCATTCATCGTTAGTATATGACAATAGATGAAACTGATTAGAGATATATGGGCAGTTTGGTAATTAAAGGGGGGCGGGCGGGGGGTGGGGGGAAGCAGTTTATTGATAGAACTTACTATCACTTTTGCTCCCATTTTTCAATAACATAAGATCAGTGGGATAAAATTGAAAGAGTAATGCATTATTTGATTTTGACATTTCTTACAATGCATCATTTGTGCTCCCATTTTAACTAGACCTGTTATTTAACAATGAGAATTCGTGAACACTCTATGAAATGGTGATCATTACCACTTATGATGAATAACATTATTCACATGTATAATATTATCAATCCACTTGTATTTTCCAACAACGTCATTTTGACCTTATTAATCATCATCTCAATAAATAGTGCGTTATTAATGATAACAAATTAATATATGTATATATCATAAAAGTTTCGGAGCTTTTACAATTACGAATAAATGAGACATTATTCCCGTTGACAAATACATCTACATCAGTAAAATTTTCATATATTTTACATTTAGGAAAAAATTGGGAGTTACTCCCGATGCAAATTAATACATCGCCATCTATAAAAAGCCCCCGAAGCTTTTTTATTTATGTTCTAATTTCCCTTTTCCTCTGTTGCACTAACGGCGGATTAGATTAAACATTACTTTATATAATGTAAAAGATTAAGAATTTCCCCTTGTGAGGCATTCTTTTTCCCATTGGTAAGGTTCTCCTACCATTTCTTGTGTTTATCATCACATGTCCTTTAAAATTAGACAATTTTTGATAATAATTTTTCTTGCATTATTAGGTTTTTTACCCTTGTTGATTAGCTATTTACTAGATTAGCCTACTCGTTTCAAACTTGCATTCTTACTTCAGAAGAATAAAGCAAAAATGAAAATAAATTTTTTATGATGCTCAATTTGCCTTGTTTTGGAACATATTCATTTATCGTAAAGGGTAAGTTAGGCGTTAAGACTTGACGCTCTTCCGATCTATAAATTCTAAGTGTGAAGTAAATTTGCAGCTTTTTGATTATCTAATTTTCTTAATTTATTTCGATAAAACTATAATAAAGGGTCCAAAATTGTTCCTTTTCTTATCCATTATTATATTTTTGCTCAAAAAGTATCTATTATTGCTCATGGAGATGTTTTTACTTTAATCCCAGTATTCACATCTACCATTTTTAATTCATTATTATATATGTTCAGATGAAAAGGATTTTGTTTTTCATTTTTTTATTTTTTATTTTTTATTTTGGAAAAGAGATGAAAAGTATTATTCTTAAAATGTTGTGGAGTATATGTTCTTTAATTTCTATTTTCTGGTATTTCCCTTTTAATCTGATTTTATGTCAAATTAATCCCCACCAAGCAACGAGTAAGCATAATTTTTTTTAGAAAGAAATATATGCATAAATTATGTTTGCATAAATTATGCTGTACATATGTTTCTTGGTGTTTTTATTTCCTATTTTCGTGTTAATTGATTTCAGTGGCCTAACCCCACTCCTCCTAGCAGAGATTTAATGTAATTTGAAATGTATAGTTATAATTGAGTAGTAGGTGAAATTATAATTTATATATATATAGGGTAATTTACACCTACCGTCCCCAATCTTTCAAATTTTAATAGATTATGTCCCTAACATTTAAGTGTGCTCTTCCGATCTCCAACCTTTACCAAAATCCTCAACCAGGTCTCTAAAGACAGAAACCGTCCAAAGTGGCCGTTAGTCAAAGTGTTGACCAAAGATAATTTTAGTAAGATACAAAAAACAAATATTTTAACTTAAAAAATTGAAAATAAATTTAAAAAAGGAAAAAAGAAAGAAGGTTGGGGGGAACCCCCTCCCCCCAAAAACAAAGCTGCCATTTCCGACAGTCGGGCATCCCCCCCCCCCTCCTCGGGTTCCACTGCCATTATCAGGCTGTAGAAAATGGCAGCAAATCCCCTCTTTTCGACAGCAAGCACATGATGCTCTTCCGATCTCTGCTATTTCTGGCAGCCAAAGGGGGAGACTCTCCCCCCCTGCTGCCATATTCGGCAGCCAAATATCTCCCCCACTACCAGGGCTGCCAGCAAAAAATTGCTTCCATTTCAATGGCAGCTTCGGGACGGGGGGACTCCCCCAACCTTTTTTTTTAATTTATTTTTAATTTTTTTAATTAAAATATTTGTTTTTTTGTGTCTTAACAAAATTACCCTTAGTCAACGCTTTGACTAACGGCCACTTTGGATGGTTTCCGTCTTCAGGTATCTGACTGGGGATTTTGGTAAAGGTTGGAGACGCTCAGGAGTAAAATTAAATGGTAGGGATATAATCTATTAAAAGTTAAAAGGTTGAGAACGGTAAGTGTAAATTACCCATATACATATATATATATATATATATATATATATATATATAAAAAAGAATCAAAGAAAGAAAAAGGCAATTAATACTTGCACAAGATTGAGTATTATAATTTGAAAGGCTCACAAGATTGAGTTATTTATATGCTGACTTAGATTAATTTTTTAAATGTACATGTGTTAATTAATGTTAAACACTGCTAGATATACTAAAAGATCTGCAACAATTAGATTGCTAGCAAGTCCCCTGGGTAACTTGTGTTTGCAGGGCCAAAATGGATCAGGTTATTCAAGTTGAGGACTCCGGTGCCCCGGCCCCACCAGTCGTGCAAGCGAAGCGGGGACATGGCCGCCCTCGAAAAGATAACAATCTAAAGGAGGTCAATACTACATGTGAACCTTCAGGATCGAAAGGAAAATGCCCCGAAAGAGTAGATGGATATGACAATTTGGTAGGGCGAGCAGTGCATGGTTTTGTTGAGTCCTCGTTTGATGATGGATTTGTGCTCAATGTTCGAGTTGGCAACTCCGGTCCGACATTTAGGGGTGTCGTTTTTAAACCAGGGAACTGTGTCCCTGTCACATCTGAAAACGATGTGGCCCCAGATGTTCAACCGATTAGAAATAATGACGTACGTTCCCGAGCTAAAAAACGAACTAGGTCACGTGCCCGAAGGCCCGCAGCCCAAACACCGACTGCGCCAAATGTTGGTGCTCCTATTGGTCCAATGTGCTCTAGAGGAAAGGTGGTTCCTGTTGTGTTGCAACCTGTGTGTGAACCGTATAGACCGCCGACTAATTCCAACCAAAATGTGATTAGCTAAGAGCCTACTTCGAATAGTAGGATCTCTGTCTAGTTTTATGTATTAGTTTACCAATGATCAGAGTCTATATTTTCATTGACATTTTAATAACATGAGTTGCAGTTATCTTTTGGTAATTTTGTTATGCTGTCTGTCAAATTTTGATTTTCTTTCAGTTCGAATAGACACTCGTGCACATCGTATTGGACGCTTTAGATGCGCACTTTACACGTACACTTACACCAGTTTGCATAGACCGCAAACATAGGTGTGTTGCTATGCACCACTCAATCGCGCCCAGCCGCAACTCGAATAGACACTAGTATGTTTGAACATATGCATTTGCATCTATATATGTATAGACTCCCCCAGAAGTCATATTCGACCATCAAATCATAAAATATATTCTTCTTCCTCCCTGCTTTCCGTTTCGTGCAATATCGATCTTGGAGCGAGCATTGTATCTTGGGAGATGGACATCCATTTATCCATCTGCGCTTTCTTTAACAGGGGCGAAAACTATCTTAAAGAATTTTATTTCATCATACCTCACTTCATCTCCTCTTTCTACATTTGTTTCGTTATTTTTCAAGCGATTGGTATCTATCGTATTTGACAACAATCATAACACAAGTCTTCCTTTTGCCAAAAACATTGCTCACGCCTAGTTCCAGTTTCTTCAATAACCAATCTCGAACTCCAGACTTAAAGCGTTAATTTTTTAGCCATAGAGTCGACACCTTAAGTTTTTAGAGGGAAAAAAATAATTTGGTTTTCCAATTTTTGTAATAATTTCCTTAACCAATTTTCTCTAGCCCGAAATAATGAGAATAGTTTTAGCCTTTTAGGTCATGAAAATTCAAAATCATTTTTGCTCCACAGAAACATTAATTTCAAGACTCGAAGGGCACGAGAAATCCTAGTCAAAATTTTATTTTATATCTTTTACAGCAATTCCTTTCTATGTTTAGAATACATGGCTCTTTATATAGATAGTATATGATATGATGTTAAAATATGTATTCAGTATTCAAATTAATACGGGCAAACAAGGTAGCAAGGTACGTAGCATATTCTTATTTATCTTATCGTGCAATGGATTGTAATGTGTCTCAATATTGGGTGTCTTCACCTCCGTCTTTCATTGTTAATCTTTTATACTCGGAATATTTCCAATGAATAAGAAATTGGTTGCCAATTCTCTCAAATAAATAAATAAATTGCACCCCCTCCCTCCAAACCAAAAAAAATAAAAAAAAAAAAATCTATCAAGAATCATCATATCTGGGTATAATTTGTATGTCATGTATACTCATGAACTAATGAACATATAAACGTGTGCTCTTCCGATCTCCTCCATCCCACAAAAATAGTCCAGTGATTATTTTTACATACATTAAAAAATAATGATTAACTAATTTAGTTCAGGTATTAAGTTTTACCTATATTTTTTCATATATACCTATGTATCTCGTTAGTTGTTCAAATACTTACATATAAGTAGTTGAGGTGGGGTATTAACAAATACTACATTAATTAGGAGCATATTGGAAATGAAAAATTAAAGATATACTAATTGCTCAATATCGTAAGTGATCTATCTTTTTGAGTTAGACGAAAATAGTATACTAGACTATTTTTTGTAAGACGATGAAGTATTAATTTCTTAATAAATTATCGACAATCTTCATATTTTTGTCAGAGAATTAAAAAAAAAATTGCTTAACTTCAATTATTATGTATTTATGTGGAGCTCAATTAATATGTATTTATGAAGTGATCTTATTGAAATAAATCTAAAAAATATACTCCCTCCGTTCCACAAAAATATTCTAATTTTATTTTTACATAAATTAAGAAAACATAATTAATTTTGTTGGAAATGTATATTTTAAAAATCTATTTTCTAAAATGTCTTTTGATTTATTTAATATTTCATTCTAAATCTTTTTTATTGTTAATTACTATGCATAATAAATGACGATATTTTAGAAAACTAAAAAATTATTTAAGGAAAGGAAAATATAATTTGAGACGGATAAAAAAAAAGAATATAGGATTTTTGGAAGAGATCAGGTAGTGGAATTTAACAGTGGTTCATAAAAATCATGATTATCAACACATGAAACACTAATTAACAGAGTAATAATAGATAGATTAATGACCAACTGCTTTCATATTACCAACTCAAAAAGTCAATTCAGGTCGCAAGTAAGCAGTCTTTCATTGTTAGTATTTCATTTGACTTCCATTATTATTATTATTGGCATTCTTAAATCTTTTTAATACTCCCTCTATCGTACAAAGATAATTGAGTATCTATTTTTCATCTATCTAAAAAAAAGAGTATACTTACTATATTGAACATGTACTATTTAATTTTTTATTTTCATATATGTTCCTAACTAATATATTTGTTATTATTCTACATTAACTACCTATATATGTACTAAAAGTATTTTCAAAACAATTAATAAAATATAATGATAGATATATATATGAAAAAAATATATGTAAAATTTAATACTTTAACTATACTAACCATCATTTTTTAATCTATATGAGAATAACTAAAGGATGAGGAGTATTAAAGTCTTTCAATGTTATTAGGTCATTTGACTTTTTTCTTTTTTCCCTTTCTTTTTATTTTATTATTATTATATTATTATTATTATTTGCAGTTTTCTATCTTTTCTAATATTAAAAGGTGTTAGATTCTGATCCTAGGTTCAAGTCTATGCCCCTTCCAAAATTTCTCCAATTGTGTAAAATTTAAAAATAATAATAAGAAAAGGTGTTTTATTCTGATATATAATAATTTCAGAAAATTATAGCGAAATGAAATAAGTGGTGAAAATTTGATGAATATATTTGAAACGTATATGGTTGTAGAGTCTATTTTCAAAACCTCCTGAACGATCTTTACAAAACATCTCACCCCATGTGATGTGCATGGATGCGCACCACATGTATTTAAAATACATATGCTTTGTAAAAATACATATGGCGTGTATCCATACACGCCGCGCGGTATGTGAGGTTTTGTTATAAATCATTCGAGAGGTTTTTAAAAATTTTCATATAGTTGTAATTGAATATTGATCATATTAATGGTAGGTAAAAATTATAATGAGAATCAAACACCCGCTTAGATTCAAGTCGATATATACAGTGTGTTTGGCCGAATACAACCCATCAAATATATGATCTATTTCTTTATTAAAAAGTCTAATTTACATTATTTTACTAATATACCAATATTTAGTACTTAGTTATAACTATCAATTTCAATTCTATTCATTTAATGAGGGTAAATTAGGAATATGATTTACGTAATTTACTTTTTCAATAAAATTCTTAATGTATGTGATAAAAAAGAAGGAAAAAACAGAAGAAATGTGGGTCATATATTCGGGATGTAGAGAGTAGTTTATCTCATTTTGCTAAAAAAAATAAATAAATAAAATCTTAATCTTAATCCTTATCAATAAAATTTTGGTACATGTCGAATTGGGTTGTTGTGATCAAATATGGATGTAATAAGATGAAACTGACAAATTTTGTACATGACATATTTTTTATCATTCATTTCTATTTACTTATTTATTTTTATTTAAGCATCCCCGTTAATTCTTTAAACATATATATGTTTAAACCTATCGACATAGTATTATCAATATATCAACTCAACTCATATATAAAATGTAATATTAACAAAATTTGGTAAGTTAAACAAACAAACACTGTGCAACACACAGACGCAAACTACTTAGAGCTTGTTCTTGGGAGTTTTATGACAAAAAGTTTTGAATTTATACGAGAATGTATTGTGGTAATGCAAAGAAAAATTATTGGGAAGTATGAAATTTTGTTTTTTAAGAATATGTAGTTAGTAATGATCTGATAAATTTTGTGTTTTAATAAATTCCTAAAGAACAAGCTTTTAATAACAAAATCATGAACCAGAAAATCATGCTTACATTAAATAAAAAAGGGTAATCCCAAAAGTTCCTCAGTGTTTGCTCTTTGAATCGCTTGGATCCCTAACCTTTTTCCCAATGTCCTGGATCCCCAACCTTTCATAAATAAGTACAAAAGGTTCATGATAATAGAATCGGTTAATAATTCCGTTAAATCATTGACCAAATTACCTTTAAAACCTTGTTCTTTAAATTTTTAAAAAAAATGAATTTAAAAATTAACAAAACATTGTAAAAATATAAAAGAAAAAGCGAAAATAAAAGAACAACCGTCCCCTACTAGCAGACTTTTGCTATCAGAAGTGGCAGCATTCCGACACCAGTGGGCCCCCAGAATGTTGCCATCTCTGGCAGATGAAAGGGGAAGACTCCCCCCTTTCAGCTGCCTAATGGGGGAAAATGGGAGAGGTTCTACCTTCTCAACTGCTGGGAATGGCAGCACACCATTCACGATAGCTAAAAGCTACCAGAAATGGCATCAAAAGTGCTGCTATAAGATGACAGCACTGGCCACCGGAATGCTAACATTTCCGGCAGCCAAAGTGTGCCAGTTGGGGCGGTTCTTGTTCCTATTTTTTTCTTTTTCTTTTATATTTTATATTGTTTTATTAGTTTTTAAATACTTTTAGTTTTTTTAATTTAAAGGACAATGGTATAAAGATATTTTGGTTAACGATTTAATGAAATTATTATTAACAGATTCTATTATTATGGACCTTTTATGTTTATTTATGAAAGGTTAGAGACCCAGTGCGCTGAAATAAAAGGTTAGCGACCTACAAATTACAAATGTTGGGGACCTTTCGTGAAATTTTTCCAATAGAGAACTTGAAAGTCAATGGTTAGGCCATCATGTTTACTTTCCTCTTTGTTTTTATCAAAAAAATAATGGGCAAAAATATTATAAAGGACTTTATAAGTAAATTTATGAATGGTTGGGGATTTATGGTATTGAAAAAAATTCGGTACCTAACTGATAGAAAGTGAAAACTTGGGACCATATGTGAAATTAACCCAAAGATAAAGTAATGACTTTTAGATAAAAACTTTTTTTTAAGAAAAGAATATGAATAATGATAGCCTAAAATAAGAAAGAAAGGGGAAAATCGAGTATCCATAATTCTAGCTCGAGAATAGAGAAAAAACGAATGATCATTATATTTCTTGATTTTTATTTCTAGTTGGAGTCTTGTTATTTCTTTCAAAGAAGGTCTTCTTGAAGTGCCCACCTCTAACTGGCTAGTGTGTACACATGGCATTTGGAGCGAATGGTTCATCTAGTCCCATGAGAGCATGGTCGGTGAAATATGTGCCAACATTAATTAATAGATGGAAAGTTGTTGATCTCTTTAGTACTTGCACCCAATAAACAAATTATCATTAAATGTTATCCCCTCCCCTCATTTATCAGAGTCTTTTTAAAGACAACATATTCTTTCTTTTATGGAGCCGACCCTTAAAAATTTAAAAATAGACAATAGGGTTTGGCCAAAAATTTTATTTTGCCTACGCATATATGTTATTATGCATGCCTATAACACATGGCACATATTTAGACTATAAGTGTAGAGTGTTTGTAATTTAGACGCTTGACACATATACACGCAAGTATAATAATATGTATGCGTGTAGGTAAAATAAAATTCTTTAGAGTTTGGCCATATATATTTAAAAATATAAATTTAAAATTAGGCAATATATCTTGAAAAAAACAAAAAATAAAGAGTGCAATGTGTTGGGTTAAATTTTTTATTTCTTTTTGAATTTAAACACGCCCTTTATAAATTAACACTACCTCCATTCATAAAGATAATCATGCATTTTTTTCACCCGTCCCAAAATATAGGTCACTTCCCTTTCAAAAATATAGTTGAAATATTAGTTTCTTAACATCTATTTAATGTGCATTTTTATCAATAAAATAGAATTATTAAAGTGAAATAAAATAAATTAGTAAATGAAATAGTATAATAGAAAAAAAATCTTAAATTTACTTTTTCATTACTATTAAATTAAATGATTTTTTCTTTTTTGTTTTTTAACAGGAACACAATGCACACACGGTACGGAAACACCACGCGTCATATAAAAAAACTATGATAAATAAATTTTTCTTAATCTTTATGAAAATAATAAAAATTGTAATTGTGCGGGACGGGGGTAGTATAAAGTGTCTATAAAAATCGTTCGAACCTGCCAAAGAATATTAACTTCCTTATCAACTGTACCCATGCACATCCGTCTCTCCTTTGCATTTATTCTCCCCAAATTTTCCCTTATAAATATCTCTCTATCATCTCTTTCTCCTTTCAAATATTTTTGCAGAGGAAGAAAAGATAGAAAATAAACATCATGTTTAGGTTCATTACAGGAATTCCAGGCCCCAGTGGCTTTGGATCAGCTTCAACTTCTGAACAAGTTACTCAAGGGATTGACGCCTCCCATCTCACCGCTCTTATCACAGGTTAGATTTTCAGCTTTCACAATTACTGTCCGGATAAATATTTATTATCGCCGCCGGATAAGTCGCTATTTCCTTTTCCTGCCACGCGACGGCTTAATTAATTTTTGTTTTATAAACTACAAATATGCATGATTACTAGTGCTTGAGAGTTTCTAATGTATATGGAGTCCAACAGTGGACACTAGTTGGAACCCTTTATTGTAGCTTAACATCTATATATTTGCGGTACAATCTTAGGCAATTTTCCCGTCACTTTTCCTAAATATAGGATAATTTAGTCTTTTTGTTTTCAAATGTGGTAATCGGTGCGATAAAAGATTTCTATATCCGTTTTTTTTTTTTTAAATTCTAATCGAGTTATCTCCAAAATTTTCGAGTAATCTTATCTTCACAATTTTTTCTTATCTTCATGATTTTATCTTTGAGTTATCTTATATTATTTTTTAAAATTTTCCATTCATTCCCATGACAATCCAACAATCAAGATAATCCCATATGTGATTTCGAAAGGATTATTCCTAAATTTTCTCTTCGTTATTCAAGTGTTTAATAGTTGATTAAGATGCCATTATTTATCACATAGGTCACACAAACAAAATTAATTATACAATGATATCAATTCTTCTCAATTCTTACTTGCGTCTAATTTGAGTAATGCTACAAATTAGAAAGCTCAATTACAAAAATATCCTTAATAAATTCAATGAGAATTGTGGCATTACGCCTGGAAGGTGTCTAAGAAGGTTTTCAAGTAGTATTACTTGTCTAGTTTATCTTTGAAAAGTTGTCTCTTCCTTTTTTTTTTTTTTTTTAAATACAATTGAAGGAACTTTGGGAAGATGTATAAACTCAAACTTAAGATTTCATCTTAAGAGGTGCTGTTTACTATTTAAATGTTATCTAATTTTTAAGTGTGTTGTTAAAAGTTTGAGATGTAAATTTTTTTGTTTCACGCACGAGACGTGCATCATGGGTTTGAAACTTGCACCTCACCGAAACATTAAATGCACCCAAAAGTTGTTGAAGAGGAAATTTTGACGAGATTAGTAATATGTGATGTCTTTTTGGCATCAAAATTTCCTTTTTGTGATGTACAGTAACTCAGGTGGCCCAATCACGTCGTTTGTTTTGACAATTCTGTTAGATATATTTAGATCCACATCTTGTTTTTAGATCTACGTTTCTACTTAATTTCAATCTAATATGGTATGAAAAGAAAAACTTTCTATATGATAATCATTATAATGAAATCTATGTCAAGTAATAATGTTAATTTTTTATATCATCTCTTTATGCCTCTCTAGAATCACTCTAAATTTTATGAGTCACATTCAGCAAAGCGCCACCACTTTTCTTTTGAAGCTCATTTTCGCACTTGGGTAAAAACCACACAAGCACTGGCAGATCTAGGCCCGGGCCCGCATGTTTGCTAAAATTTTTTTATTTTTTTCTATATAAAAATGTTAATTTTTCTAATAATTTCTTAGTCGAATTGAATTTTTTTTATTGTAACCAGTGCTATTAGAAAATCCTAGATCTGCCACTACATACAAGGTTGTAGTGGTCAGGCTTCACACTTATGTTTTCACCATTTCTAAAATTATTGAGTTATACAAGTGCCAAAATGATGCATTGATGAAATTAAATAAAATGTGTGAATTATGTATATATATGCAGGTGGGGCAAGTGGGATAGGCTTTGAGACAGCCAGAGTTTTGGCCTTAAGAAATGTACATGTTATTATTGCTGCAAGAAACTTGGAGGCTGCTAATGAAGCAAAACAACTCATTCGCAAGGATAACAAAACTGCTCGACTCGATGTTCTCAAGCTCGACCT
>CAVNYN010274581.1:0-17393 GCA_963692815.1 Nyctanthes arbor-tristis
TCTTGACTGTTATTTTTTTAACCCAGTGTTGACCGAATAGCAAATCAGATAACATTTTCACGAGTTTATTGGTACATAAAGAAAGTTTTATAAAACTTTATAAAGTTTTAGTGTCATTGTACTATATAAAACTTTCCTCATAAACTCGTTAAAATATTATCTTATTTGCCACTTCGTAAATACTCGGTTAAAAAAATAACTGTAAAGATGTGGTAAATTTCGTTGGTCATGTCATCAAGCCAGTTACATTTTTAACGGGGGTGGCAAATGAGATAACACTTTCACAAGTTCAGTGGCATATCAGGTGAGTTTTAAAATATAATGACATTTGAGAGAACTTTTTGAAAGTACAGTGATATTTCAGGTAAGTTTTAAAGTACAATGACATTTGAGATAACTTTTTGAAAGTACAGTAACATTTCGAGTAATTAAATCTGGGAAAACATATTAAAAAATGGACTTAATTAGAGCCAATTAATTCAAATAGATAAAAAAAAAGGTACAACACGTCATAGAGATAAAAAGGACATTAAAAAATGGACTTAATTAGAACCAATTAATTAAGATACAGAGAAAACGTATAGCACGTCATATATCACTAATATATAAAAGCTGGGATGTGTGTAAAACATTCGATTTTCAATTTTGTCCCTTTATTTTTCTATTAATTCGTACTTTGCTCTCTTTTCTTTATTGCACTCAATTTTTACACACCATATTGTATCCAAATATTAATTACACGTTTTTAGTACCTCATGTTAATTTCTTTATATATTTGTTAATTTCAATTAGTGTTGTTGATTGCATTTAATGTTTCAACCAAGACAATTAGTATTTTTAATATCTATTAGTGTGGTAAAATGTAAGTTTCAAAATTAACAATTGTAACTGCTATTACTCACTTCCACTAAAATGACTTCATGGGTTTCGACAAAATGATTAGTGATACGAACAATTATCACCTAGATGAGTTTAAGAAACTCTAACAACCAATGAACCCATTTAAATTTATAAGAAAGTAACCTTCAGTAGGTCTTTGTTTTGCAATGACCATCAACAAAAGACATAGACAAATTGAACCTCATGTTAGAATATATTCTCTGGGGTATCTGTTCTCACACGAAGAACTATATGTTGCGCTTTCATATAGAGTTTTAATGCAAACGATAAAAGTGGTGGCCAAATCAGAAGACACATAATAATGGTGCAATTTTGACAAAAAATTGAATATAGAGAAATACTTTTGTAATAATATTTTTTAATAAAAATAACACATATATTTTTCATAGTATAGAACGCGCAATGCACGTTTAAGTGACTAATAGATAAAAAGGTACCGCACGTTTTACAGAAGAACATTGGGCGGGGAAATCAAGACATGACTAAAGTGCTTTTATATATTAATTAATAATAGATTTTACTTTTCCATTCTCAACATTTTATGAATTAGATGGTATTTGTCTAGAAGGTTAAAGTGTTTTTATGACTTTTATTAGACGATATTTGTTCACAAGGTTACATTCAGTGTTTTAAAACAAATAAAGCATGAAACAATATCGAAACCGAATTTTGAACTTAAATGCACTTCAGTTCGTCATTGTGTAATAAAACTTAAGATGTAGAGCTCAACTTTTTAGTATAAGTACCCACTTATACACACTTTCAAGACACATGATACATTACATGAATCACTTAACATGTTATAAATAAATTAGTAAAAACTAAAATAGAAAAATACATATGTTATTCTCCTTGACGCTTTGTTAATACAATTTTTTTTTTTTTTTAAAACCCATCATTTGGAAGAATAGCTAAATAGTGAAATGCTGAGGCAGATGGTACTCTTTTAACATTCTCAACTATGCTAATAGGTAAGAGTTACGTTCACATGATGCCTATATAATTTTGTAATACTTCCTCCATCTCATGAAAATAGTCTCATATCAATTTTCACATATTAAAAAAGTCTTATTAATGTTCTTAGAAAAGTAAAATTTATGAATATTTTTCTTAATATGCTCATATATTTAATTGTTATTTAACTTTATTAGTTCTTATTTGTTAATATCAATGTGCATTAAATAGTGACACATAAGAAAATTTAAAGACTAAGTAAAAAAAAAACTATAATTTGAGACAAATAAAAAAAGAAATTGAAACTATTTTCTTGGAACAGAGGAGGTAACATTTAAACGGTAAGAGAAAGAAGTACATCCTTTTGGAATGTGGGTAGTTTCAAGGTTAATGATACTGAATTTAAACAAAATTCTATATAACCTTATGGTTTCATATTCGCTGAAACCCATTACAATCTGCTGATTAATGAAGTTCTTAAAAATATGCAGGTTATTAAGGAAATATACTTTTTTAATGATAATTAAATTTTAATAAATTCACTAAAATTTAGAATATGATTGCTTGCAAGTAGAAACTTACGAACTTTGAAGAACTAAAACATGGGATTGCAAGAATTAACATACCATAGTATAGACTATAGCGTGCACAGATTTTCAAATTTCATAAACAAAGACATTAGTTTTGAAAATGTCCTAACATGACAAAGATTCAACAAAAAGACAAGGTCGTAATATATGTATTTTGGTTGAAACCAAATTTAAGTGAAGGATAAACCAATTTAACAAGCAATGGCCAATTTCTGAACGTCATTCCACAAGACTCAACAGCTTTAATCCGAGTGGGAATAGGGAACATGAAAGCAATCATTTCCCAATTGATAGCGCTCTGATTTCCCTTGAACAACGCATTGCAAGAGTTATCTTGCACTAAAAACGGGTTCTGCATCCATTGTTGGCTGAGTTCTCCGAGTATATTTCACAAGTAAAGCTTCTGAAGAAAGTCCCGGAACCCTTAAATCCCTATATATTGGCATTACAAACAATTAGGAGTGGCTTGTATAAAGCAGGTACAGATATAACAAATGAACAGAGAAATACAGAATGTAGAAATTAACACAATCAGACCTGACATATGGCTGTAGATCCTTCCATTCCCACTTTTGCCTCTCTAGGAATAGGATTTTGAAGCGCTCAGTAGGGGCAGATGGGAGCGAAGATATGCTGAAATTATAAACTAGAGTTTCTATCCCTAGCTTTTCTGTTAAAACTTCTCCTTCCAACATGTCAAAACTTGCACGCATACCATAGGGCACCTTTTGCATCCATTCTGCCATAAATGTTTCCATTTTCATCTTTCCACTTTTCAAGATTTCTCTTGCAAAATGCACACAAATGAGCCTCTCCTCCAACCTCCAGATGCAACTTCCACAAGCATGGTCTTGCACCTTACTGCCATAGACTTGCAAGCAATGCTTTCCGATATTGCGTGGAAATCCATCTGTTTGTAATGCATTGAGTACTTCATCTTCATTAAGTGCGTCGGAGGACCAGTCATTCAATATTACATCATGTAGAAGCATTTTCAGAATCATGTCCATGTAACTGTCATCCACAATTCGCCAGTATCCATCAATTTCAACAGCTGAAAAGGCTCGTAGTCCAGACCTCAATTCCTCATTGCTAGCCTGTACCTTCTCAACAAGATCATCCCATGTGTACAGGCCTGTATGTGTTTTCCCTCTCTCATCAGATATGTCCGTGTTTGAGGCCTCTTCAAAACTGTATGGATTTTCAGATAGAAGAACTTTAAGTTTATCTAGTTTAGGTGCAATTTCAACAAGTTCCATACTGCCTGGCACCACTTTGATAACTGATGCAACTGGTATGGCCTTATCATCTTTTTCTTCACATTCTTGCATATATTTATTTGAAGGAGGAATAAGAAATACAGAGTTGGATGTCCCCACAAATTTCACGGCATAGGTTTTTGACTGAGAACAGAGAACTGCATCTTCATCAGTTTGACCTCTTATAGTCACTCTGTTGAAGAAACAAGAATAAGATGAAGACATGGCAATGATAAAAAATAGGACTTGGTCAAGTAAATATTCTACGCAAGGATAAAAAGAACTACATACCTTTGTTGGATGATGTCTGGGATAAGCTTTTCATCAACTTCAAGGAGCGACAGGTCATTGTGTGAACCAAAAAGGGAGTGATAAGCAATAGAGATTGAGGTGTTGGGTTGAAGGTGTAGTACTGCTTCTGCGCCACCGGTGCTTCCCAGACTTGGGTGTTCTGTATCCATATCCCACTTCCGTTTTCTTTATTAAAGTAGGATGAAGATGGAAAAAGATCAAAGTCCCCAAGTTTTGTAGCCTTTATCCGTTACAATTCCCATCCCACACTCCCAAAGGAAAAAGAACAAATCCTTTAAACCAGTAACTACCAGTAATTTCCCATTGAAGAAAACAGGCAAACAGCTCCGATCTAGTAATGACCTTGTCACCCTGGATTTTGACACATCAGAAAAGCGCAAAGGAAAAAGGCATATCAGATCCTATTAAAATACCTTAACACGAAGGCAAAACTGCTCTAAAGCTCCTTAGCTTACTAAACAGGAAGACTGTAATTTCATATGTTAAATCTCAACAGTTTGAATTCAGTGTTGCACTCACTCCTGGTAGGTTGGAGTTGATATAACACTAATGTATCAGATGCTGGGGTAGATACAAACACACAACACAAATAAAATATTAAAGCCTTGTAAAATCACTAACCCACTAATTACCATGGCTTGAAATTTTGCTAAAAAGCAAAACGATATAAGATTTGTTGTACAAGTATTTCAGATTTTCAGTTGCTTCAAAAATTTTCTTAGTTCGACCTACAAATAGGGAGGAACGACCTCAGGTCCAGATGAGTAGTTGCCCTCACTGGAACTTGGTCGTGGTTATTTTAAGCGGCGGCCGGTTCTACGGGCAAGAATTAAACAACCACAACAAAAAATAAAGACGGAAATTGACAGAAAATCTAGGAGCTAGAAAAGAAGAGCAATGAAGCTGGACGGAATCTTATATCCTTTCCTGTAATCGTCAGATACGTAACATAAATAATTCCGGAATCTACCTATGATGAAGAAAAATTGAATTACCTGAAGAGATTAATGCAACCCGATTTGTACCCTGAAGCGAATAATACCGCGTTTCCTCTTTCTACTTAAACCCTACTCTATTCAGATCAACGAAGAAATGCATTGTTGGGGTACTTTTTCCCTCCTTGTGTGGCGGGTTTTCTCCTCGGCGCCGTTGTTTTTGGGGTTTGCTTTTTTTTTTTTTTCTTTGGTGGGGTAGTGGGGCCCGCGGGGTTTCTATAATAAACTACTTATCTCCACCCTTCTGCTTGTTAATTACCCTAGTCTTAATTAATGTTGGGCTAATTTACACCAATCGCCCATAACGTTTAAGGTCTCTGTGGAAACAGCCCCCAACCTTTGATTTGGACGCTAATGGCCCCAGCCTTTACATTTAGCTACGAGAAATGCCCCTACGGTAAAGTTTACGCTAACTCCATTACTTTAGTTATTAAAGTAAAAAATCTTTTAAACAAAATGACTGAAATCTCCTCAATTTTTGTTTACAAAAGCTAAACTCAATCATAGAGACAAAATGAAATAAAAAATAAATAAACTAAAAAATTATCTATTTTCCCAAATCATATGTCATCATTACTACTAAACTCCATCAAAAAACCAACACCATTTTTCTTTTAAATTACTGGGGTGATTGGCAATGACTCGATACAATTTGGGTATGGTCTCCCCCAAATATTAAAGAGAATATTTTATATTTAAGGGATATTTTTCCCCAACAAAAACCAAGGTCATGCCAATTTGCTACATTTTTTTTTGTCAAGGACAAATGGAATGGGAGAGAGAAATTTCTCAAATACGAATTTTTTTTTTCATATTTGTTTCAAAATCATGGGAGTTGCTGCCAAAAAATGACTGCACCCAAAACGGACGATTTTCCCGTGAAATGTTGTAATGCATAGCAGTAAGCCACTAATCGTGGCATAAAAAATCTTTAGAAAATGGTGTGTTGTAATAATTTTGAGAAGAAGACGATAGTTTCAGATTTGGTAGCGGAGTGGTTGAGATGGAGAGAAATAATTTGGGAAGAAGGAGACAATTTTTTATTTCATCTATTTCCCTTTTTTATTTAATTCTTTTAATTTTGTTTTAAAAAACAATAAAGATATTTTAGACATCTTAATTTAAAAATTCTGAATTAGTTTTCAAACTAACTAGCTTGGGTTAAATTTAACGGGCAAGGGCCATTTTCGTGGATAAACATAATGGTTAGGGGTGTTTAACACCGAACTTAAAGGTTGGGGGCCTTTTCTGTAGTGACTTCAAACGTTAGGGGTCATTCTAATGTTGTAAAGAAATTAAAAGACCTCCATACAATTATTGGTTATCATATGCTGTATAGCAATATGTAATTTGTATTTAATTGTGTGGAAGAACATGTGACAACTTATGTTAAGAAACTCACGTACATATGTTAATGTAAGAAAGACTAAAAGGGAGATTCATTTAGAAGACACTTTCACAATTTGCGTCAGTACTTTCACAATTGAGAGGGGATATTTTTACAAAATCTAATATATATATATATATATATATAAAGGCATTTTAGTATATCTCTTATTTTTTCCCGCCCATTTCACTTCAGTAAGGCTCACGGTTAAGATCTTTTGGTACATGTTTATTTATATGGTATAATCATTTTATTATTTACGGTAATTGCATCTGTCTCTCCGCAATCTCTTTCTAATTAATTACCCCCTTTCATTTGAATCATTTCCTTGGAAATATTATTATAGATGTAAGTTGCTTCCTTCTCCATATATCCTGCTTTATCCAACTCTGATTGTCATTCTATCCCTTTTCATTCGAGTTATTCCTTGGAACGCTAGAATCATTCTCGTCTTGATTATTTGAATTTGATTGCACAACTTTGCCTAATGCTTTGTTCTTATTTTTGAAATTTGATTGCACGTTTTTTTACTGGCGCCTCGTTCTTATTTTTTAAATTTATTATTGAACAAATCATGAGAATAAAATTAATTACTCAATGCCAATGCATTTTGCCCACATTATCATGATTTTAAACATGTATCAAAAAATCATAACTACTTGCACCTCACACATTGTCTCATTTTGTAGTATAAAGACTAGAGTTACGAAATCAAATTTTTTTTTTCCTTTTTTTTTTTTTTTTAAACTTTTGAACATTGGTTTTGTAACAAAAACAATGTTGATTTATCATATTAATCAAATACTATTCTTCATATATGGTTGGTCACAATATTTTTTTTTTGCCTACTTTATAGTACGAACAAAGTTAATTTTATCTTGCTTCAAAAAAAAAAAGTTTCTGTTATCTAATACAATTGAAAGTATGTTATGTTCAACCATCAAAGCATAAAGATATATAAGTAGCCAAATTAATGTCAAATACGAAATGAGATATCAAATTGTTGTAGGCAGAGACGCTCTAGCCCATGCCAACATTCCTCGCTCAAGGAATAATTATGTTGGTGCACTTGCTATCTATGTTATCAAAGAAGTACAATAGAAATCTTGAAGCTCAAATTGGAGGGATATTTGCCAATGACGTTGCCGCATAACTTTTGGAGTCTCATTGGCTAACAAAATTGCCACCAGTTAATGCTTACAACCTCATGCGTGGTCATTTTGTAAAACAACAAAGGTCGCATTTATTCTGAAATCAATATTTTTTTTTATAACTCCTACAGTTTTATAGATTTCCCTTTTTATTGTTAATAAAAGCAACATTGCTTTTGCAAAATAACTACGTTCAGTCATTATCGCCATCTAATAATATTCTTCATATATTGTTGATCACAAAATTCTTCTGCCTACCTTACACCATGAAAAATTTTTCGTTCCCCAATACAATGAATAATATGTTATATCCAACACTCAGTGATTAGGGATATATAAGTAGCCAAAATGTGTACTATATGAAGAATATTTATTATTGAATGAATGAACAATTTTTGACGTCTCTTCTATTAGCCTTAAATTTATAATTTTTAGGGATATTTTGTCAACGGAATATTATCTTTTTCACTGTTTGATTAGGTCCCACTTAAATTGATGAGCCTATAAATTTAATCATACTAAACATGAGAGAAATAAATTAGATAGTTTAATATTTTACAATGACGAAATAAAGTAGATCAAGTCTGAGGGTGTCTCCATTATAGAGACATTCCCTCTCAAATGTCTACCAATGAATATTTTTCATATATATGCTCAGATCGTATGCATATGAGAAATTAATTACATGCTCATAGGTAAAGAGGATTATTAACATATTGAAGTTTCTTAGATCTTTAAAATTTATTAATTTCTGTCTTTTATTTTTTATTCTCTTTATTTATTGGGATTTATCTTCCCGTATAATGCACGTGTGTTGTACTAGTATTTCTTGTATAATGCACGTGTGTTGTACTAGTATTTCTTAAATAAGGTATTTTTCAAACTCCTATCAATACAACAAAGTTTTATCTTAAAAAAAAAAAAAATTCTTTTTTTGTATCCATTGGTCCCATTCATCAAATCATGGCCTACATTGAAATCTAGTGGGTATAGGGTATGTAATTTGATATCCTTAATCGTTATCTTTATATGTTGTCTCTATTTTATCGGTCGATGAGGTGAACACAGCTTTGGCCGCTTCAAAAACTTCTTCAATGGATTCCTCGCCATCAATCTAAACACCAAAAGAAATGTCAGCTCTATTTCTGCATTCTTCCAGGCTCAAATTGAAGAAAAAAGGCGTGGACCAAAAAGAAGAAATTTCATGATAAATACTATTACCTTTCTAACCATCCCTTTGGCCATGTAATATTCAATAATTGGCAGGGTAAATTTTCTGTAAACCTCCAGCCGATTCTTCATGGTGTCCAAGTTATCATCTTCTCTATCCTTCAAGCAGAAGACGCACGGATAAATAAAGATACGAGATAAAAGACAGTAGACGAAATGGAAAGATCAAAGATGCGAAATTTTCGGATTAGGAAAACCGAGGCATTTATTACCTGGTTCCTACGCAACATGCGCCTAATCATTTCTTCGTCTGAGCAATCAAAGAAAAGCACAAATTCAGGCTCAATTCCTATCTGCAAAAGACACAATCAATCAGTAAAACACGAAACTGTAGAAGATAAGGACTTTGGGAGCACAAAGAGAATGAAGGACTTACAACAGATTCAAAAACCAAACGATTCTCTTCATTACGAGGGAAACCATCAATTAGAAATTTGTCATTCTTACTTTCCTGCATTGCTCGTTGGATAAGCTTAATTACTATCTCAGAAGGTACAAGTTTCCCCTCATTGATTATTTTTTGTATCATTGTCCTATACACACAACACCAACACCAATAGTTATATACAAATTGCATTTACTAAGAGTTTGACGATCATAAAATACTTCAAAACAGAACGTTACCACATGGAATGCTACGTAATGTTAAAAGGGATTGAGTTATATAAAGCATTAAAGCTCATAAGCGGGAGAATAAGGGCATGTGAATAGAAAGTGCTAGTATTACAAAGAGGCATCTACCCGTTTTCAGAGCCAGATTCTTTCTCTGCTCGGAGAAGATCACCAGCACTAAGATGGGTGTAACCAAAATGCTGGGCAAGTTTTGGACACTGGGTGCCTTTACCACTACACGGGCCGCCTGCTCAAGTTTAGAGGAAGGAAATAACACGACTATCAGAGTTTTTGCGTGTTAAAGCAAACTTGCAACTAAACAGACTGGAAGAGGTCTTGAAACAACCACATGTACAACATGTATACAAGCTTTTCTAAAGAATTTTTTCCCCATGATTATCCTTATCTGGAAGAACATGAAACACAATGTCCAATTAACAATGATTCTGTACGGGATCATGAAGATGAATGTCAATAACTTTTTTTTGAGCACCGAAACAGACACATGAAACAAGACATGAAGTTAGATTCCATAACTCAATTGGCCTGAATGCGCAAGTTGCAACTTCTAATTGTCCCTATACACAAGTATTACGAAAGCCACGATTCCACAAAAACATGAAAACCAAGGTATTTACCAAGAGCAAAAACGACTCTCGCCTTCTTGTTAGAATATGCATTCACATTAGCTTCCTGCAATCACAATTTCTAAGTTAGTGCATAAGATAAACTATTGCTTGCAGATTGTTTGATATTAATGGCAGATATATGTTAATCAATTCCAGCTAGTGAAACCCAAAATTAAACTAATGAACGAGTGAATGTGTCTTCTACTCATCGGTCGCAAGATTCTTGTAACTCAAGTTTGCAAAAGCGTCAAGTAACAAGAAAACAAGATCAAAAAGTACCTTGTTTGCAGCATCTACAACAGTCTCCATGAGTGCCTCTTGAGAACTGTTCGACAGTGAGACAGGTCATAAATAGACAGATAATAGAAAGCGTAAACATAACAATCCTAGTTTTCAGACAGGGATGAGTGGGAAATCTCCTTTGCGTGCATGATATTTGACAAACAAATAGAAAGCATAAAATTCTAACCCAGAAAGAGAGTATCTCCTTCTAGGTTGGGCATACAACGAATGCTACAAAAACTCTGTGGCCTCTCTCTTTAAGCTGTAAATTATATATATTCCAAAGAAAACAAGAGAAACTCATGTCGTGATTAATAATTTAGTAACAAGACATGTATAAAAAGTCTGTCATTAAAATATGAATTGAAGATAATAGAAGTGCCCAGAGAGGGCATGGTAGACACAAAACATCGCAATCTTCAAGATGAACAAGGAACAAATTCAAGAGCAAGTGAATATTATACTAACAGAGAGTATGATCATCAGCAGTCATCTAAAATTACCCGGAAAAGAAAGAGGAGAGAATCTATGACGTTGATAAGAATGGAATAGTTTTCTGTTCCGTTTTCTGGATTTTTGTAGGCGCGTTCAAGAATCGGCAAAGGGTACTTCGGTGTCATAAAATTTTTTGGATATATACGATATTACTCAAAATATATGAGGGCAAATTGCAGAAAATGTCCCTAATTTTTGTATCTATATGCATTTTCATCCAAGCTTTGAAACAAGAAATTAGAATGAGACCAACACACCCAAATTAAGTTTTACATGATTATTTTGTCATTGTTCGCACATCATTTTTTGGTACTCTTACAATAAGATTTCATTTACATAGGTTGCCAAATGAACCCTAACACTAATTAGAGTTGTTATTTATCCTTAGATGGTTAATGGTTTACTACCTTCTTCATATATTCAAAAAATAATTTCTTGACAAAACCATTTGCATTGTTATTTCAATAGGGACCAAAGTGTTTGTAAAAGTCATATATTAAAAAATTTTCATGGTCCATGATGGGCAAAAATGAGAATCCATCATTGCATTTAATTTAATCGCCGGTACTTGGTAGTGGTTGGTTGGTGTTCTAGTTTCCAATCAAATTTTACCTTGAGAAGCATAATAATAAATACTTCCTTCGTGCCGGTGATGCCTTAGTCCATTTGGTTAAAGGGTTAAGGTTGAGGCTCTGAGAAGATTCTCCCCATATGAGAGTTTGTCGACATTTTTATATGTAATTTGTTGTCTCTTTTATATGAGTTTGTATTATTAATTTCCCTATATAAGGGTTTGTATTGTTGATTTCTGTACGCTATATTTCAGAAGAATATATATATATATATATATATGCACATGTAACACCATGATGCAGCTTGTAATTGTACTTCAAAAAAATAATAATAAATACTTCCTCCGTCCGTCTGGTGAAGATAGTCTCAAATTCTCAATTTAAGTTTTTTATTTGTCTCAAATTATAGTCAATTTTTATTACTTAGTCTTTGAATTTTCTGATATGCTCCTATTTAATTTGCATTGATATCAACAAATTAATAAAGTTGAATAACTATTAACATATTAGAATAAACGTTCAAAAATTCCGTTTTTTCAAGAACATTAATTAGACTTTCTTAATTTATGTGAAATTAATATGAGACTATTCTCATAGGACGAATAGAGTATCAAACTAGTAACTGATTTTACTGCTTCTTCCTTATTTGTCTTTCCAATATGAAAGGGTAACAAACATTATTATTATTATTATTATTATTATTAGAATTCTCATCCGTACGTTACACAAGGAGAACAACAGTAATAAGAAAATTCAAAATTAACATATACCTAGTCTCAATCAAACATATATTAAATGCAATAAAAATAACATGCAGTTGATTTAGCAGTCATACTTAGTTTCAATTTAATACAATGTAATATAGTATGTTAATAGCGTCATACGATGCATTGCGGTGCACCACATGAGAAATCACAATAGATCATTTAGTATTATATATCTAGTGTTAGATCATTTTCAAAATAAAACAATAATGGTGTTACTAAAAAAAACTAATGTAAAAAAATTTGTCTAATCATATCAACAACCAATTATATTGCACTCACTTTTGTAACAAATTAAAACTTTAAAGGAAATACAAAATAGAGAATAAATAATTAATAATCCTTAATTAGAATAAATTTCAATGAAATTTATTTGTTATAAATTTCTTTAAGAGAGATTCTTAATTATACAAAAATCACCCTTTGTTTTTAAGAAAGAAAGTTCATGAAAGTTATTCTAATATTTAAGTTATTTTATCAGAAAGTGGGAAAAAATAAAAAAATGTAAAAAAAATTTTATTGTTATTAAATACAATCAAAATAAAATTGATAATTATCCAAAGAGATTCCCGTGAAATTATTTAAGAAGATATTCTTAATTATATAAAAAATGGATAATACAATAAAAACGAAAAGTAGGGAAAATTTTAAAAAATGTTAAACAAATTTAATTGTTATTCAGCACAATATATAAGAATAAAACTCATAATTATCCAAAGAAATTCCTATAAATTTCTCTAAGAAGATATTCTTAATTATCCGAAAAATAGATAAGATCGAAACAAAAAACAGAAAGTAGGGAAAAAATTAAAAAAATGTAAAACAAATTTAATTGTTAACAAGTGACGTCATCAATGACGTTGTTAGTATTCTTATGATGCCAGACTAGTGGCGGGAAATTACAGCACCACCAGACGACTTCTCTTATTATTAATATATAAATTATTATTATTATTGGGATAAATTTGAAGATGTAGTCATGTTTGTAACACGGTTCGTTCGTGAATCCAGCTTTCTTTTGTGTTTTAAGTATGCATTTCCATTATTCCATGACACATTATTCCTTAAATATGCTATTTATTTAAACTGGAGACTCGTCTTAATTCTAATTGACATTTTTTCATTAGATAATGAATAGGACATATCTCCATATATGTATTTATAATTATCTACCTATCATCCAATTTAAAAATACCAACTAGATTGGAGACCGCTCTCCAATCTAGATAAATAACACAACTCTTATTCTTTTGTTTAGCAAGATGACCTAAGAGATTTGCGTAAACTTCAGAATTTTACTTGACAATATACTATTTCTTTATTGACATATATATTATTTAAAACAATTTGATAGTAAAATTGATAATCTATTGTGGTTAGGAGCTTTGAAATCACTGCTAAAAAGATTCTCAAAATCTTTATTCTTAAATTGTAGAACTATTCCTTTAAAAAAAAATTGTAGAATTATTAAATTTCATGTCACGGCTCTAATCTAAGACATTGGATATATTTTTAGGTAAATTTCCCCAAAAAAAGTTGAAAATGGGACTCCAACGTTTCAATACTCAAAGATTAAAAATTTTCTTGTACTGATATGGGTATTACTATAACATTCATATATATGACGACATAGCTATATGTATACACGCCCACGTAACTGCTGTATATTAATTGTTAGCCATAAAATTTTTCTTGCATCGTTCAAGCGTTTCTCTCCGTACAGACATGGAAACGAAAGTAAAATTAATGAAATGCCAAAAAGTTAGGTAGAAAAGGGCTGGTTTGTCATTCCTCAAGTCGTCGAAGATAATTGATTCTTGTAGCAAAATTAAGAAGTGGAAAATAGATCCCGTTAAGATTTAAGAGTAATTGGGAATAAAATGTCATCTGGCGTGATACTTACCAAAATCCTCTGAGTATTCTTCCTTGTTCATGTAACAATAAACTGAGGATTCATCAAAGAGAAAACCTGTCGTAAAACAAATTGCCCGGGCACGAGAGAGTTTCATGCATAAATTTGGATTTCGTGCCAGTGCGAAGGAGGGGGCAGAGAGAGAATCTCTCTTCCATAGTTTTTTTTTACTTCGTATATGAAATGAAATGAATTAATTAATTAATTGCAAGGAGGATCAGCCAGTAAGCTTATACGATGAATTTTACATGAAAATACGATACTTGCTAACACAGGCATCACACCAGAACGATGCAACTATCCCAGTTACAACTTACAAACTCCATTTATCTTCAATTACCACTAAGTTTTATCATTAAAGTACCATACAAGATAACGTTACATTCAATAAAATTTAATGCAGCACTAACAACCCTTTTTTTCCATGAACCAAGCAAATGACAAATCATGATAACGTTAAATTTGTTTGATGATCTTATTATTTCGACTGTGTCTTGATTATGTCAAATCAATTATTGAAATATTTGAAAGCATGGTAGTTATAATCTTGTGTGCTGCTGCTGTGGGTTTGTGTTTGAAAATTTTATAGGGATACTATCACTTCAGTGTTGATGATGAAATATATAACCAGATAAATGAGTGGAAGTGGTTAATTCGTTATGCGAAGGTAGATATATAGTGGAGGCACTGTAAGTTCTTTGTTAATTATAAGAACCAATTAACATACAGAAGTAACTTTACATTATTATTTATTTATGGCAAATTATTATTTAATATCACTAGGTCAACGAGACGATGCCGGAGAGATTTATTTGGGCAATTTTTTGTGGATCCCAATTTTGAAGTCTTTCGAACCTCGTTATGAAACTAACACATGGATTTTCCCTTTTTTCCTCAATTTTGTTTGGATAATTGGAATGAATTAATTAATTGATTATACGAATATCTAAATGCAGGGCATTTGAGCAAAATATCAAGAAATACCCTTCTCATCGACAATACTAATACAAATTGAAGTGCTTGGTAATGGCCATTTGTTGCTTTATAGAAGTAAAGGAATTGCATTTTTTTAATTTTTTTCCCTAGATCGTAAATCATAATTTGCACCATTACAACATGGAAAATGGGAATTATTTTGCATCAATAAAGTAAAGGAATTACTTTATCTCGGGGGAATGGGATCATGGATTTCATTCTTCTGAACATTTGAAACAGTTCTTTAAGTAGTTGTTAGGGTAGGCCTTTTAGATGGTTGAGAAGAGAGAAGCTTGAAACCAGTTCTTTAAGTAGTTGTTAAGGTAGGCCTTTTATCTTTTAGATGGTTTAGAAGAGAGAAGCTGATAATTTCTTCTTTTTCATTTATTGTATTTTCCTTTTTATTATTATTATTTTTGGGTGATTTCACTGTGAATGAAAGTCAATTTCATGACCCATTCAACTATTGAATATGAATGCCTTTGTTTGGTATAAAATATGAAGTTCTAATTATATTTTTAATAATTTGATATATCATTGATACGAGTCAAATGCTGTAAATCAATGTGCCACTCCCTTTATGATATCAAGGATCTCTTGTCATTCCTGTTTCATTAAAAGTGTTTGTACTATATAATATATATGCAACATGTTGATTAATACACTCACAACTTCTGTTTTCCATTCTACTTTCCTTGCAACATGATAAGTGGAGAGCCCCTTTCAATTCTCTTTGAAGAAAATTATTTTTTCTTTTTCTCCATGCAGTGGACTAGAAGTTTCTTATGATATGCTTTGACCTTTGATGATTCACTTTGCTAGGACGTCTGCTCTTTTAGAAAAATTTGCTCAGTTTGTTATAGATATGTTTAAGTTGGAAGCTTTTTGTTCATTCTCATTCTCTTTTGGCAATCAATCTCAGTGTAGCTATTAGTTAGCTCAATCTATGTTTGTAGGAAAGAATTTGGACTTTCAATCATTTAGAATCCTATTTGTTGCGATGATCCTTTTGAAGGGTTAGTGTTTTTAATTTTAGTATATAATGAAAATACATTCTTTTTATTTAGCACCTGGATTGATATGTTTATGTTTCTTCAAGAACAGGATGAGTTGTTTCAGTGCAAATGTGGAAGTCGGTGCCTAAATTGTTAAGAAAGTTGCCCAAAATAAGAAATTTGCACAGTTGAGTGACTTCATATTTCGAGCAGGTAGTCTTGGAATTTCTTTAAGGTATGGGATATAGACGTGATTAATCTTTTGATTCATCACTCATTTCAATATGCAAATAATAAAAGCGTTTTTTTTTGGGTGGGGGATTATGTTCTTTACTACTTCCATTGCTACCAGATCTGATGTAGATGACATAAATTGGAAACACCAAGCCAGATTTGAAAATTGAAAGGCACATTTCAAACAAACATGTTAATTTGAGTTTTGTTAGGACAAAGTGCTTTGCTTATCAGATGTTGTCTTGCATATTTCTCTTGTCAGGCATCAGTTTGCACTTAAAAGGAAATTTGAAATACAATTGGAATTTTCCATTCGCTAAGTGGTAGATTGCATTTTTGTTACATTTGCTTATTGGATTCTTTACTTACCGCATACAATTTAAATAATACAGTAATGTTCTTCATAGTAATTCAAGATCGCTTATTGGAATTTTGTATAATTTCTTTCTCAATTTCATCTTTTTCTCTCAATTTTTTACAAACCCTACTAACCCAAGAGTTCTTTTGATAGAATGATCAGATTTTTATGGTTAAATGTTTGGAGGCTTGGAGTACAGTTTCGCTGAAAAATTATCTGTAGAAAAATCAGGGCCGTTGGTTTTCTCTGGTTTTTGCCATTCTGTGGGCTCTTATTTATTTTTGCGATTTTTGTAATTTCTAACCAGATATGATATGTGAGAGGTTTGGAGTCATAGAGAAAAGTAAACCAAAACTGTACGCTTTCTTTGGGTACTTTATTCATTTCTATTGGTTGCTTATTTTTTTTCCTGATGTGTTTTTTTTTTTTTTTTGATATTTTAGTAGATTTGAAGCCGAACTAGGTGTTACTTGTATGGCAACATGTTGCTGAACTTCGTTGTAAGGTAAATTTTTAGTATTTATTTATTTTGGTCCCTAGTTTTTAATATCTTGTCATATTTTGTTACGTAATTTGTTCTTTTCCATGCTTTTATGATAAGGCTATTAATTTGCTATTCATGGGATATTGCTTTAACTATTTGGCTCATAGATGGTTAATTAGGTCATAGCTATTAGGGTTTGGTCATTGTTGCTTTTAGAACATAAATCGTGATTTTTTTTTGGGTGGGCTTGATTTGCTAATGACATTAGCACCTAGAATTCTTATTGAGAGATTTATGTTTGGA
>CAVNYN010274582.1:0-16506 GCA_963692815.1 Nyctanthes arbor-tristis
CTGTGGAAAGTCGACCGTCCTTTAGCCAACTGGTGTGCCCAAATTTGTAATGGTTCAGTCCTTGAGCCAGTAGATTGTATGTTTCGTGTATTTATCAAAAAACCACTGGTTCGAGGATTAAGTAGAGAGATACAAGAGTTGGTGTAGCAATGCCTTCCAAAAATTTGAACATTCTCCAAAATTTTCAAAAACCATTTAAACCGCTTGGTTTCCATTGATTTTATTTTTTTATTATAAAAAATATATATATCTTCTAACACTTACGGGAGTTGTTATTACGCACCACCTATCCTATGCCTGTGCATGTATGGATTTAAAAATTTACATGATGTGCATCATGGACCCGGCACCTCAAGGAAGTGCCATAAAACTATAGGCCATTCTTTTGGGTAAAAGTAGGTAACCCCGTATATCCCTAAGGATCAATAATTTGCTCTATATTGACACCGTTTCATGCCAATGTGCGTCTAACATGAGATGTGCTCCATGGTTTATGCTCTTTCAACAATTATCGACTCTTATTCTTAATGATTGAGGTGCTTTGATTATTTCGTTTAAAGTTCGTAATTGTGTGATTTGGATCATGTTTTAGACCGTTTAAAATGGTCAAATCTTTCTTTTATCTACAAACTTCATGGGATTTATCATTACCATTTGCAAATTTCAAACTGCTCAATTGTTAAATTATTGCCCCCAGTTTAGCAAACTATTTCTAACATGAAATAGAAATAGATTTTTCAAAAAATGGGTGTAGATATTTGTGTAGTATACACAGATCTCATGAAATATGTGAATGTAAGTTTCAATTTTTTTTGCAATATGCATGCAATAAAACAAAGTGGACTAGGAAATGCAAAAGTATATTATATATTTTCTATGCTCAAAAATAACTAAGAAAGTGAATATTATTCAAGTCCAAAAAGAACATTTAATAAAATTTTAAGTTACATAAATTTGGAAGCTAATATTTGGAGACTCTTACATTGCTGGCAAAATAAGTAACTTTTTACAACTTTTAACAATAACAACATATCAACTATCTATTTCAAAATTTAAATTTTCCTTTTTTCATAATTTTTATTCACAAAAGCAAAACTCCAAACACTTAGTTAAGCATATTTTAAATAACTATCCATCATCCAAGTAATCAGTCTTGAATCAATAACAATAGTCTCATATATAATATATCTTTCCTTCCAACTTCTTTCCTTCCAACTTATGGAGTCCATCAAGATGCAATTTATATGCATATATTGCAACCCGAAAATGCTATGACTCTCTCTTCTTTTACCCAAGCTCGTAATTGGAATTGTTTAGTCATTTACATTTAATTATTATTTTCAGAAATTTCAATTCCATGCGATAGAATCAGTGATACCTTTATTTAGTTGATCACAAACGGCAATTCAAGCATTGAATACATATTCATCGTTGACAAGTGAATTAAAATCTATAGCAAAACAAAGTACACATAACCCAATCAAAATGGGCCAAACAGAATACTAATTGAAAATCAAATCTAACACCTTTTATGAAGAAAAATGTAAAGATAATGGGACAGCAGCAGCGAATCCCAAATCCAAAAGCAAGGAACGGCAGCACAAATGGAAAATCAAAGATTGAACAAAAAATCAACCCAAGCAAAATGTTAAATGTTGCACGAGAGAGGAAGCGTAAAACTTACCAGAAAGCGAATCGAATACATTGTCCGCCGCGTGGGAATGCCGGTGGTGCGTGAGTGGTTGCAACTCGCTGGGAAGAGAAAGAGGAAGAGTGAAGAAATTAGAAGCAGCTTCAAGACAATAAAACGGTATGAAGGTTAACATCGGAATTTCACTTAGAAAAATTGGGGGCAGATTCGGAAATACACTGTTCATAGGAACAGTAAAATTGGAGAATTCATTTCTTATATAGTAAGATAAGATATAATGTTTCGGGGATGGAGATACTGACTTTGTGCCGTGAAATGCTGTGGGTTGTGCTGTGGGTGAAGGTTTTCTGCGGTTCTTTATGGTTGGCATTTGGCTTTCATATTGCTGCTGTTGGTTTAGTGGGTCTGGCTGTGTTGTTCTGGTGTGTCTAAGCGTGTGTTTGTGTCCGTTATGTTTGAGTCTGTTGTGTTGTGCTTTTGTGCTGTGTTCTCATGTTTTCAATGATAATAAAATTCCCTTTTGTTTGAACCAAAAAAAAAAAAAATATATATATATATATATAATGTTTTGAGGTACATCTTTACCGCAATTTTCCCACCCATTTTTTTGCGGTGAAAGTTGCAGTAAAGATGTACTGCATAAACAACATGACTAGGAAGAGCATGCTGCAATTTCTGAATATTTCAAGAACTTCACAATTATTTTTTCTTTTTTTCTTTTTGAACCATCACAAATATAATCACACACCAATTATTGTTTGATAGGACTACCACACTAATTCAAACATCCCAATTTAAACCATTTATCTCTCATACTAAATATACCCATTCTCAAAGCAAGATAAGACTCAACAATATTTTGGACGTATTTTAACTTTTTCCAGATGGTAGAATCTGTAGTCTTAACCCCTCACCCAAGTTGGATGAATTCATTTACAATACTTACTCTCTAAAAAGCTAGCCCAGAACGATTAATTAATGGTCAATATAGGGATATCTTAGAAAACATATGAAACTTTTCCAAATGTAACGATAAAGTTTTTATGATTTGTATGAAAATAGGTGTAACCTTGTGTAAAGGAGGGGGTTTGAGGAACGTTTATGATTTTTTCTTTCTCACGAGCTAAAATTGCTATTCATCAATCATCAGCGTACGAAATTCCCAACTATTACTTTCTTCACTTGAATATCAGGCAACCGACACTTTATTCAAATCTTGGAATAGTTTCAATTGAGGAAAAAGGAACATAAAAGAGTTTCAATCTAGAGACATGGGTTATAGAGATACGCAGACGTCTGGGGTCTATAATGGAGGGGATTGTGCCAACAGGATGTATTTGGATTAAAATTGTATGAAAGAGGGGTACTTTTTTTTAATTATTAATTAAATGGGAGATAGAGGCAACTAATAATTTTAGAAAAAGATTGTCAAAAAACAAATAATAATAATAATTTTTTTAGAAAAAGAAATAAACTTAAACACGACTTCAGCTCATTTTGAGTAGAAAACGCGATGGTCACTGGTTTTCTTCTCCCAATTTAGCAACTCTCTCGTCTCCCTCTGGATATATAATATATATATATATAGGGTATATATACTATATATATATATATATCTTAATAAACGTATTCTCTAGCAATTCTCTCAGTTCTCCTCTCTCTGTGATTCTCGGGGTGTTGAATTCGAATCCGAGAAATGGGTCGCCGGATCTTTGGTCGGATCACCGCCGTATACTTATTCTGCCTGCTTTTTGTGTCGACTGTACACTCTTTCTATCTACCTGGCGTGGCCCCTCGCGATTTTCAAAGAGTATTATCTCTGTCCCTCCTGCGCTAACTTAGAGCTTCTTGTAAACTTTGAGTTGTACTCTTTGATTGAAATAAAACCTGTTTACTATGTGACCCTTAGATCTGATGATGTTTATTTTCTTGTGTTATCACTTTTCTTTTTTTTCTTTTCTAGTTATATTAAGTTCACTGTCCCTATTTTCTTATGTTGGTCTTAGGCTTAAAGTCATTGATCGAGATCTAGGGTTTAGATGTTTAGTAATTGGATGAATTGGGTTTGGATCTGGAGTTTTGGTGGTCGGGATCCAATTTTTTTAAAAGTTATTTTTGAAGTTTTCATTACAGCATTTGTATCTGATTTGACAGTATGTCCATCTGGTCTTGATGTGAACTGTTGATGGAGGAAAGGAAATTCAACTTTACTGCATTTGACTTTTGATGATAAATGTGGTTTGACATTCTGGTAACTATCATGTGTTCTTCTGTTGCTAAATCAATGTCCTAAGGGTGGTGGAATGCAATGTCCACATCCCCAACCCACCCGAATTGCCACCACCAACACCCCCCACCCCACTCCCCCCAAAAAATATATATAATAATAATAATAAAAGAAGGGGTTGGGGTGGGGCTTCCATTCAGCAGGTCTGGGAATGTTAATGTTGTTTTCTGATGCTTAAGTTTAGAAACGTGTGAAGTTGATACCTTAGGTTTAGACTTTCCTGATACTGTCTCCAAGGTAATGCCAACAGGGTGATTACTTTGCTCCTGAAATCTAAAGTTTGGGACTTGCATCAAGTATATGCATTCAGTTAACATCTGTGAGATGATAAATTTTCAAGTGCAGCTATCTTGTTTAATGCATTCAGTTACTGATTGAGTTGTTTTTTACAACCAATGGCGTTGATGCTTATATTAATTTACAGAGCTTGATTCTTATTATGTCATATTTTAGTTTTTCAATATGACGCAAACAAGGTGAAGAGCTTATTGGATTTGAGTCCTTTCTGTATGTGATTTATTTATTTATTTTTTTTTTCTTTTTTTGTGCTTTCCATCAGGGGGATGAACTTCCAGTAAAAGTAAACAAGCTGTCATCTACCAAGACACAACTTCCATATGATTTCTATTACTTGAAATATTGCAAACCGAAGAAGATCATGAATGTTGCTGAGAACTTGGGTGAGGTTCTTCGAGGTGACCGTATAGAAAATTCAGCTTACACTGTGAGTATTCATCATTAGCTTGTTACTCTAAACCAGCACAAGCACATCATCTTATTATGTCTGAGCATCCTTCTATGTGTACATTATTTTTAAGAAGCACGAACACTGATATAGGAACGATGAAACTTCAGCTTCAAACAAAAGTATTTTGCAAAGAGTTTATTTTAAAAGAATATTGAAATGTTGTGTGTGCATATATAGGTTACACAGAACCTAAAACAATAGACAATGTGAAGGGGATATCAAAAAGCAGACATCGTTCACAGTGTTAGGGTATTTGTACTGATTTTTTGTCTTTAAATCTTCTTTCTCCCTCTCCCCACATTTTTTCCTCTTTCCTTTCACTTTTCTCTCTACTGTTCTATTTTACTTTCTAATTATTTGCCACATCATATTGAGTCCACATTATTGCATTGGATATGATCTTAAAGAAGCTCTGTCTACATGAATCTTCACTTTATATTTTCAATATATCTTTTGAAGTCTGTGCTGTTCGCTCATGCTATCGTGATTTTCTTGTACATGTTTTAACTTTTAATAAATAATACGCTCATAGTTCTCCATTCCTTTTCAACTCCCCCCTCCGACGCCCAGGCTTAAACTGTGCAACTTGTGTCTGAAATGGAGAGAAAAAAAGAAAGAAAAAGGAAGGGGGGTACCAGTCTTGATGTCTAGTGAAGTCTCCTTGAGTTTCGAGTAAATACATAATAAATATGACACCTCACGTGGTGTGTTTGTGCCCTGAAGTGTCCACTGTGTTTAGGTTTGAGTACCATGCTTCACATATATTTACATTGTTGCTAAGTTGGACTAATATGCATGCTTAATGTTAGTTTCATATGAGAGAGGAAAAGCCCTGTAAAGTGGCTTGTAAAGTCACGATTGATGCTGATGCTGCTAAGAACTTTAAGGAAAAAATCGATGATGAATACAGGGTCAATATGTAAGTGCAAAGTTGTATATTCTTCTATTATTTATTAATTTTTTTTTTTTTTCAAAAATTGGGGGGCTCTGCCTCATTTTCTCATCGTTATTAATCATTAGAGTCTACAGAATGTTGATGGCTCTTCAATTGTTCTTTGACTAAGATACATAAAATTTTATTGCAGGATTTTGGATAACCTTCCTGTAGCTGTTCTTAGACAAAGGCGAGATGGAATTCAATCAACGACTTATGAGCATGGTTTCCGTGTGGGGTTCAAGGGGAATTATGCTGGGGTTAGTTGAGATCGGAAGATTATCTTTCTAGGAGATATGTAAGTTTCTGTGTCAGTTTAACAAATTTACTTGCTTCTGCAGAGCAAAGAGGAGAAATATTTCATTAATAATCACTTAAGCTTCAGAGTCATGTACCACAGAGATCTTGAAAGCGATTCTGCTCGAATTGTTGGATTTGAGGTTACTCCTAATAGGTACTTTGCTTTCCCTTTCATGACTTCTATATTTATTTCCTTGTGCATGTGCATCTAACAATAAGGGGTCTGCAATAGGAAAATTTCTCTTTTTTAATAGTTATTATTTTTATTTTCATGTGTCAAAATTAGACAATTCAGTTAGCTGCAAATTGTCTCGGATCATAAATTTAGGAAGCCACATGGAGTTTCTTGATCAGAGTTAGCTTATTTTGTCAGTTTGCTTCTCATTAATTTTTTGTACAGTATTAAACACGAGTACAAGGAGTGGGATGAGAAGAATCCTCAGGTATCGACATGTAACCAGGACACCAAAAATTTAATTCCTGGAAGCACTGTTCCGCAGGAAGTTGATACAGACAAGGAGGTTGTGTTTACCTATGATGTTACTTTCAAGGTACTCTGTCATAGCGCTCTCTTTCTCTATTTTTTCCCCTCTGATTATGGCTTTGTAGTTATATCTGAAATTAAATGGCATATCTTCCTTTACAGGAAAGTGAAATAAAGTGGGCATCGCGCTGGGATACATACCTTCTCATGAATGATGATCAAATCCACTGGTTCTCTATCATTAATTCTCTGATGATTGTCCTCTTCCTTTCTGGTATGGTTGCCATGATCATGATGAGAACTCTGTACAGAGATATTGCAAACTATAATCAGCTGGAAACTCAAGATGAAGCCCAAGAAGAGACGGGATGGAAACTTGTTCATGGTGATGTTTTTAGGCCACCTACGAGTTCTGGATTGCTGTGTGTTTACGTGGGGACTGGTGTTCAGATCCTTGGTATGACACTCGTGACTATGATGTTTGCACTGTTGGGTTTCCTGTCGCCTTCCAACCGTGGTGGGCTTATGACCGCTATGGTTTTGTTATGGGTCTTCATGGGCTTGTTTGCTGGTTATTCATCGGCTCGTCTGTACAAAATGTTCAAGGGCACTGAGTGGAAGAGGATTACCTTAAAAACTGCTTTTATGTTTCCTGGTATCCTGTTTGCTATATTCTTTGTTCTGAATGCTCTTATCTGGGGAGAAAAATCATCTGGAGCCGTACCCTTTGGAACTATGTTTGCCCTTGTGTGCTTATGGTTTGGAATATCAGTGCCGTTGGTTTTTGTTGGCAGTTACTTGGGTTTTAAAAAACCTGCCATCGAGGATCCAGTGAAGACAAACAAGATCCCAAGGCAGGTACCTGAACAGGCGTGGTACATGAAACCTATATTCTCCATACTCATTGGAGGCATCCTTCCATTTGGGGCTGTTTTCATCGAGTTATTCTTCATATTGACTTCCATCTGGCTGAACCAGTTCTATTACATCTTTGGCTTCCTCTTTATAGTCTTTGTGATTTTGATAATCACATGTGCGGAGATAACAATTGTTCTCTGCTACTTCCAGTTGTGCAGCGAAGATTATCATTGGTGGTGGAGGGCTTACCTGACTGCTGGTTCCTCTGCTTTATACCTTTTCCTGTACTCTGTTTTTTACTTCTTCACTAAGTTGGAAATCACCAAGTTTGTTTCTGGCATTTTGTACTTTGGATATATGCTAATTGCTTCATATGCCTTCTTTGTGATGACCGGAACTATTGGTTTCTGTGCCTGCTTCTGGTTTGTTCGGAAGATCTATTCCTCTGTGAAGATTGACTGACGTAAAGATAACAGAAGGAGGAGGGACTTCGTCCATATTGTACGGAAAGGTCTTCAGGATGGTGGTGTGGGATCAATTACATAAGGTAACTAATAGGCTGGACAAGAGCTTGAAACTCTGTAAATTTTCTCGTCCTGCAGAACAAATTTTCATTTTCCAGTGGCTTGTATTTTATTCTTGTTCAATTTTGTTTAAAGCTTAAACCAAAAGCCATTGTCACGGACTTCATATGTAGAAGAATTTTAAACAGAAAAGGCGTTAGTTGTGTTGAAAATTTTTGGTTATTTATTGGCTCTTTCGCAAATGTGGCTCTATATATTTCTCCTAAGTTTTCTTATATTGTATAATGTTGAAACTCTTGGTGTGTGGAGGTATGCTTATGGTGTTAGTGATGGCAATGGATCTGGTTCAGGGCGGATTGACTCCTATCCGTTTTGCTCCCTTGAACTTGCAAACAGATCCGCTGTCTGTGAACCGGATTGGGGTGGATTAGACTACTAATCCACTAATCAGTGTGTCAATTTTTATTTTTTATTTTTTTCAATTGCTCAATTCAAACCATTGAAAGTTACAAAGCAAGAATTGAAAAATGATAATTCAAGTATACAAACCTACCTTGGAAATTGGAATTTGATACTGAGTCTCTTTTTTCTTTTTCTTTTTTTTTTTAATTCGAACGAACAGGTTGGGGCGGATCAGGGGCGATCTGACCCCCCAGTCAATCTGCGGATCAGCACATTTTTTGTACTTTTTAAATTTTTTTTACCAATTGAAGGGCCTTTAGAACAACGTCGAAGACTATCAAACTCAAAATTTGTCTGAAAGAACGCTAGTATCCGCATCTACATCTACATATACGTCCACATGCAAAGACGGGATTTTTAACGATGTTTCTTGATAACCTTCCGGGATTCTGTCAAGTTTCTTGAGAATGTTAGAAAGGCAAAAGGTCATATGGTAGTCTATAACTCCTCAAAAGACAAATGATCAACAAACAAGAAATCCATATTAGATATCAGTCTCAATTCAATGCATCATTACTACGATTTCAAGAACTTCTACAAGAAAAAAGCAAAAGAGATGATTGCTTTCTGGCCTATCAAAAATACAAATGCTGCAAACCAAAAAGCTTGCGTGTTTTCTAAGACTAGAGAAATTTGCACATGGACTACAATTTGTATAGTCTCAATGTGAATTCTAATCCATCCCTTTTGACCCCCAAACTTCTGAATTATTACAACTGCAGCCCAAAAATAGTGGAATGACTATTCTGTATATACATAATCTCCTCTGCCACCATCTTGAGAAATTATGCAGGCTTTCGACCAGGTGTGTGTTGCATATATGTATAACTTCACCAGGAAAAGCCAAAGAAATGGTTAAGATGAATTCCGAACTCTAATGGCTATACCTTGAAAAAAGAGAACTTCAAACTAGTGTCAAGAGGGAATAGAACTGAAATCAAATGCTTTAATGCCTCAGCAATGGGTTAACTGCAAATGGCCTCTACAGAAACTTTCTTCATAATATTTGGGCATGGATCTCCTCCAAAAATCTCGGGAGTTACGGGTACCGCACAAGACTGTTGCCCAACACAGTACTGCAAGATTGAAACAAGCAGGACGAAGGTCAAACCACAAGTGGTGCAAAAACACAGTTTAGAAAGACATACAATACAATAACCAAGTCAGTCCAAGGCTGGAACAAGGTTGGTTAATTTCATCCCAGTCTTAACATGTGGTTTTAAGCTATAACCAGATTAACTTGCAGTTAGTTCATGTTCTGGTTGAAATTTCAATGCATTAATAAATAACTTCATGGAAGACGCATAAATACCCTCTCGAAAACATCATAGGAATGAAATGCATGACAGCGTCCCTCTCGGAAATTTCCACAGACGCCCTCGGGAGTTCCAAAGCTAGCAAATCTAATAGACGATATCTTTTGACCAGGATCACAAGAGAGGTGAACTTTTGGTCTCAATGGTTTATTCACTTTCCCTGATGCTTGCATCTGCCAGTTAACTAGTGTTGGCTGCCATTCAAATATGTCTGCACATACGCTTGGTAATTCTCTTTTTGCCAAACCAATGCCATAAGGATCTCCTCCCCATTCTTCAAACACAACCAACAAATTTCCCGTTGGATAGAGCCAGGAACGAGGAACATGATACCTAGAAAGGATTTTAAAAAAAAAAAAATGAAAAAGAAATTCCTCGTTTATTCAAATTCACTAAGAGGCAAAAGGGTGAAGCCAAGGGAGATTTTTTTACCATCTCTGAGAAGCTTCCCCACAATTGGTAAGACATTTTTTTTCATTGAACCATCCGGTATAATTACAGGCATCACAGCTACCAGATGCTTTGTACTGATTCCAGTACCGTCCAATGCTTTGACCATTTATCCACACATGGCCTTTACTCATGGTATTCATGTCTAAAGCCAAAGGCTGATCCCCATCAGGAGCATCAAAAGTAGACTGAAAAAATGAAGGGGGAAAGAAAAGAATGAATCAGAGGAGAATCGGCTATGTAGCTTCAGTTAGAAAGTGAGAAAACCGAAACTTGTCTAACTGCACTCAGCCACTCACCTTGTACCACGTTAATGGCTTCTTTTCAGTAACGTAGGAACTTTCAACCCATTCCACTGAAGAGCTTCCGCTCAGCGAATGAAGACTTAGGGATTCTCCTTTTAGACCAACCTGTCCAGAACATAATGGAAATTTTAGAGATGAAAAAATGCTAGCAAAAACAGTGTTTTCTGAATCCCCTAAAACTCACCATATAAGACCATTTCTGCCATGTTAAGTCACGTTTCCCCTCATTAAGACCACTGAGTGAAATTGGGCCAAGAATGCCGGCATTCCAAGTTTCAAAATGAGGACCAACATTCTGAGCTCAATGCACAATAACACGTATAAGCATATCATCCATAATGATTTATAGGGATTCACTTGACTTAATTGTATTCTAGAAAAAGGATCAGGCGCATGCGTGGATGGCCGTTTGACCCAGTGCGAAGATAGAAAGAGAAACAGACCGGGAGACCAACGGCAATACTCAGTAGTGCAATTTTGTTGAGTCCAGCTCTCAAATTTACTCCTTGGCTAAAAGTAAGTTTTGGATTTTCCAGACTTCCATAGGTAGTTCCTGAGAGGGGGAAAAGACAACACATGAATACAATAACGAAATGTGTGGTAACAGTGAAACAGCTAATTATTAATGCCTAAAGCAGAAAACAAGATCCTCAAATATTTAATTTTGACTAGGAACCCGTTTATAATGTTTTACACAGACTAATAAGTCTTATCCTATTACACTCGGTAAGAAAAGACATGATGATATCCAAAACTGATCATCCAAGGGATAATTAAACTGTTCGAACAGCTTCAGGCAGTTGTTTAAGAAGACTTAATGTAGATCTGAAACTAAACAAAGCACAGCAATTTTGTGACCACTAGTTGCACCACATGAGATCTAGGACTGCCTGGACACAGATAAACACTAACCTGATAATTGACCATTGACGAAAATATGCATAGCATGGCCAGCAGATAAGACTGTAAGAACTGGCAAGTCCCCGCCTTTTAGGAATTTTTCATCATCTTCAATCTTCACACTGAATAAAGAAACAAAGCAAAAGAAAGATAAACATCAAAAACAAGGTAAAAATATTTTATTTCAAGGAAAGGTGCTTCTTTTCCCCACCTGATGTTGACGTAAGAAAGGTTAAAGATTACTTACTCTGTTGTATACCACAAATAATCTGTCTGATCTCTGGTAGTATTAATCTGCTCTAATAGTCCAACCACAGTAAATGAATTGTCTTCATATGATGATGTTTCTTCATTGTATGACTGCCAAGAGAAGTCAGTGCCAGTGGGTGTCATCTTCATTACTGCGCTTTGAGCCCCAACCTACATGCAGAAACTTGGATTTGTTAAATTTCATTTATCCCATAATATTGTAAACTACTTGTGCTTTTGAGGGAACTCGAGACACTATTTCACCATGAAACTAACAGACGAGTCAGTGAAGATAGTTTTTTTTCTCACCCTTGCCGTATTGTAAACAGTGTTCTTGCAATCAGGAAGGATGCTGATGGACCATGGAGGTAAATTATAGTGCATATTCCCAAAAGACACCTTTGCAAATGAATGCTGATTGTAGTTTGCAAGAAAAGCAGCACAACCAGACTTCGAGTTGAACACATGAGCCTAAACAGAGGAACAAAGGTACGGTTTGATATTAAATGTTCATCTTCAATATGGGTGATATATTTAAGAGAAAAAGAACTATATTCAACAAACTGTATTCAACCTCTTGATAGTTTCCGAGTGGTGTAACAACAGGATTTGCAGAAACTAATGCTGGCTCACAGAGTTTTATTGCTCTGTGCAGATCTTTCAGATGACCCCATTTCGGTTGCCTCAACAATCCTGGACATGAAAAGGAAATGTTCATTGTTTAAGCTGATGAGCGTGCTGTCTTTGGAAAATTCTGTCTTCGGACATGAAACAGTTGGCATCTTTGTCAAATGATTAAAGCAGCCCTCTAAAATGACATGGCAAACTATCACTGGTGAGAAGTGAGAGAATCAGTACTTGCAGTATGTGGGACACATTACACATGCTATGTTTCACTTAAAATTTTAAGACAAAACACTTTCAGCGGTAATCCAGTGTGCATACCGTACTCATCAAGAGGTGCATCATAGTCGTAACTAGTTGCAATAAATGGGCCACCAGAAGTCCTGGCAAAGTTGGTTCCTCCATGATACTGATCCGTAGAGAAGAAAGACATTTAGCAAGTCTATTACCAACTATCTTCAGTAACAGATTGATAGAAAAGTTAATTTACCATATAATAGTTAATGAAAGACCCCCCCTTCTGTATGAATTTTGCAACAGAAAAGGCCATATCTTCAGCTGGACGGTAGGGAACTGGACCACCAAATTCGGTAAACCTATAAAAAATGTTTTATAAGAATAATTTCCCTTAAAATGAATAAAAAAAAATCTCCTACAAATTTTCTAAACTAATAAAAGAAAGTAGAGGTGCAAAAAATTTGATTAAGAGTCACAGGTTGTAACACCCCGTTTAAAAGTTACCAGCCGGTCCAGGCTTCAGTCCACATCTTTGGTTTATAAGCCTTATTGGGAGAGAAGTAGTCACAGTAAAAACCATTGCAGGTATTGATCTGGGCCCAAAAAAAAAAAAAAGGTAAAAACAAATGTTAAAGTAAGATATGAAACCAGAAAACTTCATGGACATATTTAAATAGATTACGGGCATATTTGATATTTTGGCTTGATGTAATTGGATTATTTTTATTACTTTAACATCTTTTTGCCTTGGAAAAATGGCCATTATTCAGTTATATGCAAGATTGAGAAGCCTCTGATTATCATATAAATGTAAAGACAAAGTAATACAGATTGGCGGGAGAGAGTACACGAACAAAGCCATGTGCAGGGATAAACCAATATTCAAATATTATTAAATTAATGAGCACATAAGGAGACAAGAGAGTGTTTACATAGAACCCCACTAAGAACGTGGAAAAACAACATTATAACCATTACAAAAGGGAATACTAAGAAAGAGACAGTATGAAGAAAAATGACTGTGAAAAGGAACACTACTCACAATGGGATCTGGGGCATCATCTTGCTTGCACATGACCCATGGGACGCCAGTGCCAAGATCAACAGCCATTTTGGCTGCCCATTCTGTGTAAGCTTGACCGGGCAAACCTAGTTCGTATTCCACAGGTCCATACTCGTTCTCAATCTGTCACAACGGCACACATTTATATGACTTGGCTGCACCGGGAGTCTTGTGGATTTCATTGAGGCTTTGGCCTAAAATTGGCATTCGGAACATGGGAATAGAAAATGAAATAGAGAACAAGCACTACCTGAGATAAAATAATTGGACCACCCTGAGATTCATATAACCTTTCTGCTTTCATCATATTCACTATTTTGGTTGTGAATTTTTGCATTGCGGCCTTTGTATGAAAAATTTAGACACCATAAATGAGAAGCACATAATTGCAAATCCATAGATAGTATACAAAAAAGAACTAAACTGAAATTGAAACTCAAATTCAAGTTATTAGCCCAGCTAACCTTAAAAGGTTCATTATCTGTTCTGAAACTAATCCCAGGAACATACTTCAACCAAACTGGAAAACCCCTGAAATTGAAACAGGTGCTCGTGATATAACCATATTCCGAGAATATTATTTTTCTTCTATTAATTAAAACTTCCATTTGCGTTTTCTAATATTACCCAAAGTTCCATTCAGCACAAGCATATGGACCAATTCTCAGATGAAGATATAATCCAGCTAGCTGTACCAGCTTGATAAACTTCACCAAATCATACCTCTCTTCAAAATAATACTACAAAAAGAAAATGTAAAACGTAAAATTCTATCAACTACTTAACAGAATTGGTGTGAATAAAATTTTACATAAAAACAAAAAAAAAAACAAAAGAGGAAGAAGATATGTAAAAAGTGCTCGAGTATACTTACTTTTCCAGGTTCAGGCTCATGCCCATTCCAGAAAACATAAGTCTGGATCACATCCACACCTCCTTCTTTTGCCTTCTGAATAAGATCTGGCCACATCTAAAATAACCCAGAAGATGCTTGAAAAAAGCACTAAATTTGGCAAGGTAGAAAACAAAAGCGCTCAAGAAAATTTATATGATATACATTTGGCAAAAATATACCTCAGGTGTGCTTCTGGGATAGTGAATAGATCCAGATATCAGAATCCTCCTCTGCCCATTTATACTGATTGCCTTATTGTCATATGAAACAGAAGCTTCTCCACAAGAAATCCATGAACTCAATAACACCACAAGCAGAGGCAAAAATACATTCCACATTGCAATCATCGAACCCATAATGCCAGAACACTCGCACCCAATCCCACTCTGTTTTCGAGATTGTAACTTCACAAAGCAAAACCCTTTTCCCTACCAATCGCCTTATTCTTTGATTCTGCTCCTTCTTTCCCACTTCCACTTTATTCCATGCTTCTTTTATTAAATTATTATTAGACTAGAGAGTGTGACCAAACCAAAGACACACATAATAAAAGTAAGACACACAAGAGTCAAAAATTGCAAAGTGAAACAGCTGGTTTTGCCTTTGTTTTCAAGATTTCCTCTTCCTGTTTTCTTTTCTGTAATAATTAACAGTTAACAGACAAACCGCAGCAGCGTTTGTGTTTGTGCGTGTTTATATTGGGCTTGGGAGTTGGGAGTTGGGAGTTGCAAATTGGGTGCGCTTAGCGGACAGCTTTGCTACTAAAAGTGGGGCCCTTGGTCAGATTCTGGCCCCAAAAAAAAGTGTCGCGCTTTGTTCTTTAGTCAGACCAGCAAGACGCTCTCCTTCCTTTTAAGGCATCTTTGTAATTTGTATCTTCCCACTAAGAGAGCTTTGTTTTTTCCATCTGTCAAATTATTTTTATTGAAATGTGCTTAAAATGACCATGTTTAATATTAATCATTATCATAAAACTATTAAAGTGATATTTGTAAATAAAGAGAAATATTAAGAAAATATATTAGTAGTAGATTTTACATTTTCAACTATATTCTTTTCTTAGTGCTAGTTTGATCTTATTATGCACAGAAATTATAATTTCACTTAATATTGATTTGATTAATGATTTAATAACTATTCGATTACTCAGTTATAACTATATATTTCAAATTTCAATTAAATTTTCTCAACACATCGATTTCTTTGAATCAAATAAGTAGTACCTCTGTCTCACAAAAATAGAGCGGTAGGTAATTTTACGTAAAAATAAAAAAACAATACGTAATTTTGTTAGATTATTAATTTATAGACTTTCTTTCAATTTTAACCTTTATGCCTATTTAATGATATGGGTGTCCATTAACATTTCTTTTAAATTAATATATCAATGTAGTAATTAAATACTGGGCAAACATAGAAACGAAAAATTAAATATGCCCTTATTATAGAAATTAGACTATATTTTTTATATGGCCTAAAATAGAATACTGGACTATCTTTTGAGTTAATTTTTCTTGGGAATGAGAATATTATGGGCCTCAGGAGGATAAAATAATTGATAATGGTACGTTTGGGTGCCGTGAAGATGGCCTTTAAATATGTCTACTTTAAATGGTTCGTGAGCAAGATTCTCCTCCCAATGGCTCCCATGCTGAAGGTCGGTCCACAGTGTAACATTTGTCTTCTGGTTCTTCCATTGCCAAACGTGACCTAGAATCTCACTGTCACGCACAAAACTTCGATACCACGCGCGGACGCAAAGCCTGAAAATTATCTTCTCAATCAATGATAACCATGTGTTAAATGACATTTCTCCTCTCAGTCCTTTTATAGAAACAGATTTTTGAACGACGACCAATTAGTTCACGACATATTTAAATAGAAAATAAAAAAAATCCTACTTGGGGTTAAAATGAATTACAATTAAGAAATCAAAATAGGATTTTCGGAATAAGAAATAAACTAAAAAAAATCATGGATAAATTCAAGCGACCTTTTCTTAAATCCAAACGATCTTTTCGTAGGCGTTTGCCCCCGATTCAATTGGGGGATTGAATTGATTATAGAAACATAAGTTTAATTAGTCGATTTATTAGTGAACAAGGAAAAATATTATCTAGACGAGTGAATAGATTGACCTTGAAACAACAACGATTAATTACTGTTGCTATAAAACAAGCTCGTATTTTATCTTTGTTATCTTTTCTCAATAATGAGAA
>CAVNYN010274583.1:0-16745 GCA_963692815.1 Nyctanthes arbor-tristis
GTTTATGTAAAATATTCTCATATCGTCATCAGCTGTAAATGTTCTAACGAGATCTTTCTAGAATACCTGGATGGGTGGCGTGATGAGTTATCTGGCAGTTTGGTGATGACGGATTTTTCTGGCTGTGCAGTGTTCTCATACTTGCTAAATTGTTAAATCGACACCTTGCATATGCCTTGCTCTCCACATTATATATATATATATACACACACACACACACGCGCACAAGTTTTTATTTGTTTAGAGGTAATACCACGATATCTAAAAACCCTTGCCATTGGAACTCTTAATTCTGTTACTGGTTTTGACTGTCAGATTTTTGTGCTGCAGGCATTGTTTGGGAAGCTGCAGCAACTTGCGGCTGTAGCGGGGGACATTTTATTAGGAAGAGAAAAAATACAGAAGGTTTTACTAGCTAGGCTAACTGAAACAGTGGTAATGTGGTTGTCTGATGAGCAGGAATTTTGGGGCGTTTTAGAGCATGATTCTGCTCCTCTTCAGCCAGTAGGGTTGCAGCAGGTATTTTCTACTATACAAAATTTTCTTTCTTTTTTCAATTTTACCACCGCAATTTTATTTTATTTATTTATTTAATTTTTTTTTTCAACTTTTGCTAGTTGAAAGAAACTTAGCTAAAGAATTCAAAGTGTTACCCCTCACCCCCACACACACTCTCTCTCTCTCTCTCTCTCTCTCTCTTTGAGATGCCGAACCAAAGGGTGAGCTCGTAAGTTCGAACAACCCGCAAGTTGTTAAAAGTAAGAACCCGCAAGTTCTTAAGAAAATTTAAGACGATTCTTGAAATAAGGGTTTTTCATAAATAATTAGATGTCCAATACAACGAAATAAGCCCTATATTTATAACGTTCAAAATAACTTAATTCTAAAATAATTAAGGAAAGCTCTTTTAGAAGTCTAAAACAAGTAAACCACTAGAACAAGTAACCTACTAGACCAAGTAATGATAAATAAAATAAATATTAATCCAAAATAATAATAAGGTAAAATACACTAAATAGATAATTATATCCTTTGAGGATATGCATCACTCTCCCCAGTTGAGAAAACTCGACTCCGGCAAGTTAGACTGTAGCTCCTAAACCATGGAAGTCGATCTTTCTTCCTCATCAAGCAACGATATAGAACTCTAAATAATCATACGAAGCAAAACTCTAACTAAAGAGGGTGATCGTTTGTGCGAATGCAACACTGATAGAAAATCTTGAGAAGTGATGTATGATTCAACTCATCCAAAACAACATCAACTGATCCCGCATTATGAGTAGCACATTGTAGCATGATAGACTCACCTGTATAAACTAATGATTGCAAAATTGGTGGCTCTAACGAACCTCATCAAGATAACAATTTGGCAATATTGAAATCTAAACTTCTATTCAAGTGCAATGTCAAGTCAACCAAATTATTTGTAAGTTTTGAATTCATGGCCTTATTCTTAACATGTTTCGGAAAGCGACTTAAAGAGACACGAAGTAAAATATAAAAATTTTCTTTAAAAGAGATATACCAATCATGCACATTCAAAACAATTAGATAACTCTCATTATTTGAAATAATTGTATGTTTGATCTCAACATGAGAATTATGAAGATAGTTAACAGTTGGTTGTGTTAGAGTAATGTGAAGGAAGTTAGTAGGTAAAAATCTGATATCAATGAGAAATGAGTGCAATCGGACAAATGCCTTAGAAAAGAAAGTGACAAGTGAGAAAGTATTCGACACATGAGGTAACTCCACATTAAAGGTATATTGAAGTCAGGTAAAAGAATTGTGGAGTTGGATCGTGTGTTAGTGCTTACAACTGTATATGTTGCAGTTGTGTCGACAGAAGATAAGGGCATGAGAGAAGACTCAAGATAAGGGTCAAATATTTCGTCCTCACTGTCAGAAGGTTCTATTGAGTCAACAATATAGTTATTATCATCCGAAGCGGGAGTTGATGCACAACAAATAGGCACAAACTTAAAGACTTTTGTGCGTCTTTCAAAGCTCACAGTATAAATGTAGGCTACATGTAGTGATTGAGGTGAAAATATAAACCAACTTTTTATGTTATGATCCAATCCATCTATAAATCTAGAAGCAACGATATTTGAAGCTTCATACATACCATAACTCCTAACCGATTGGTTGAAGTGAGTGAAATATTCATGAACAGTATATGATCTTTGCCTACAAGACAAAAAGAATTGGTCTAACAACTGAGTTTGATAACAGGCAGGGGCATATTTATCACTTAAGAGTCGTTTCATCTCGTCCCATGAAGTAATATGACGTTCTAACAGTTCAATTCATTTCCTAATTATTCTCCAATCATGCCTGGCAGTCCCAATAAGTGTTAAACTTACAAGATTAATGCAATGAGAGCCACTTATGTGAAGCGAGTTAAAGACATTTTCTAGATCATATATCCAACCAAGAAATACTTCAGGGTTAGATCCATCAAAACGCGGGGGGTTCAACTATAGTGCCTTGAGTATCACAGTTTGTAGGATATGAACAATTGTATGGGCTAGGAAAAGTAGGATAATCAGTAGGGCATGAATAGCCAATGAATTTGGATTACGAGTGATAGAGTGAATTATCCATAATACGAAAAAGGAAGTGAATTACCAAGATAAACACAAAATTTATAAAAAATAAATAAAGTTATAGCTTTCTAAATATTAGATAAAAATAGTAAAAGCAAAAACTTTTTTTTTGGTTAAAATAATTAGATAATGACTAGTTAACACTGTAAATAAAAGAATGAAATTCAATTAAGATTTAAAATTGTACCTTAAGGGTAATGGAAGGAGCATTAAATAGTTTCCAAATATATGCCTAGCAGTTACAATCCATAGCAATAGAAATATGTCGGGAAAAATTCTGGAGCTTGTAGTTGCTGATAAATTTTCTTCCTGATGAACAGTAACTCGCGTGAATAGTGTTGGCGTAAACAGTTTCCTTGAATAGTACTGGAGTGAACAGTGACTCGCATGAATGGTACTGACGTGAACAGTTTCCGTGAACAGTTTCCGTGAATAGTGACTCACGTGAATAGTTGTACAATCACCGTAACTTGTTGAAAGACCAAACTTGATTGACTGTATCCTTAGAAGATAACGTTTTTGCCACCAAGTGCGCGTAACACAAATTAGGTCAATGGAATTAACCTAGTCTCTGATACAAAAAATTGATGCTGAATCAAAGGGTGAGCTCGTAAGCTCGAATAACCCGCAAGTTGTTAAAAGTAAGAACTCGCAAGTTCTTAAGAAAATTCAAAACGATTTTTGAAATAAGGGTTTTTTCATAAATAATTTGATGTCCAATATAACGAAATAAGCCCTATATTTATAAAGTTTAAAATAACCTAATTTTAAAATAATTAAGAAAAGCTCTTTTAGAAGTCTAAAACAAGTAAACCACTAGAACAAGTAACCTACTAGACCAAGTAATAATAAATAAAACTTAATTAAATTGAATAAACATTAATCTAAAATAATAATAAAGTAAAATACGCTAAATAGATAATTATATCCTTTGAGGATATGCATCTCTCTCTCTCTCTCTCTCACTCTCACTCTCTCTCTCTCTCGAGGGGATGGGGGTTGCAAAGTTAGTATACAAGGTGGGATGTGATTTCAAGACCTTCAAACTAAAAGTTGGACATACCTGACCGAACCCTGGATTGAGATACCTAGTTTATTTTCTCCCAAAAAGTTTGGACTTGTTCAATTTATGTCTTTAGCATGTTGAAGCACCCCCAAGAAGTTAAAACACATGTTTGAAGAAGTGTCAGACACACGGATATAAGATAAGGGTGTAGGATCCTTCTTGGAGTCAAAAGAAGATCCTTTAAATCATTCAAAATAAAAGAATATCATTTATATCCGCCTAAAATTGCATCTAAAAATTGTCGATTTATGAATTCCCAAAGTAATTTTAAGTTTAAAAGACGTATTTATGTAATTTCTCTAAATTCTAGACTTCCATTTAGCTGTATCACTGTATCCTAGAACTTAGGAGAAAAAATGATCTGAACCCTCGATATGCTGTCATACTGGATACCATACTGAGTCCAAGCAACAGACTTAAACCACAAGAAAATGCCTCCTTTCTAGCATTCCGCAGTCGATGATATCAAATTGGGCTTTGTCAAGACTGTCACAACCTAAAATTTTAGGATTCAGCATCTAAAATTTAAAAAAAAAAAATAATAATAATTGCTCTCTCTCTCTCTCTCTCTCTCTCTCTCTCATGCAAATATGTGGACATCCTTGTGCAGTTGATACTTGATATGCATTTCACTGTTGAAATTGCACGGTTTGCTGGTTATCCTTCTAGGCATGTGCATAAAATAGCATCAGATATAATCACTCGCGCAATCAAGGCATTCTCTACTAGAGGAATAGATCCACAAAGGTATTCCTGATTCGTTACATAACTAAATGTCGCCGTCCTTATTTTGTTATTTATGCCCTGCAATTATGACGTGCTCTTTCCACAGTACCCTTCCTGAGGATGAATGGTTTGTGGAAACTGCAAAGGGTGCCATTAACAAGCTTTTGATGGGGGGTTCCGGATCAGATACATCAGAGATTGATGATGAACATATCATTATGGATGATGAGGTGATATCAGATTCTGATGATTCACCTTCTTCCCTGTCATTGGTAGATACGGACGAGTCTTTTGCATCTGCACGGATGGAAGAACTAGATAGTCCTGTGTACACTGATTCTGAGAGCTGAAAAGGAATCAACTGAAATTAGGCGTCTAGTAATGGATATTCTGATGTAAATTATGTCAGTGGTGGATAGATAGGGATGCTGGGACATATTTCATGATTCATGAATACTTGTAGAGTTTGGAGTTGCGATATTGATGATGGCATTTGAGGGGAAAAAAAGAAAATTGTAAAATTACGAATGGAGAGGAGGGATAGGGAGGACATGACTCGAGTTCAGGTGAAGGCTCCACCACGACGGGCTATCTCCTTGGCCAATTTATTTAATAAAGTTTATTTAATAAAGAAGAAACGAAGGCAAAGCCGGTGTGCCAAATTTGTTGCATTTTTCTCTCAATTCGAATTCAGTTCAACTTAATTATTGGGACCTTGGCCAATTTATTTAATAAAGATGAAACGAAGGCAAACCGGTGTGCCAAATTTGTTGCATTTTTCTCTCAATTCGAATTCAGTTCAACTTAATTATTGGGAGGAGATGAACATCAAACCATCAATATTTTTGCCCAAACAATAGAATATTCCAAATAAGCACCTTCCATTTTAGCATATAAACTTGCAGTCTGGTTGGTGCTCAAACAAGAAAACCTTCTCATTTTGGAAATTAATTTTTCAGTGAATTGTTTCCAAGAAGTAGCAATGGCAATTTTACATCCGAACTTGATGCCTGTGGGTACCCGTCCCGTTGAGTAGTGGAACGGGTATGGGATGAAATTGTCCGCCTGAACTCTTATTGGTCAGGGACGGGTATTGGCCGCGCCGCTCTGCCCTGATACTAGATAGCATTTTTTTTAATTATTAAAAAAAAAATTGGTATATCATAGATTTGAACCCTTATACCCAAACTTAAATCAATGTACATTAACAACTTTGCTCAATGTTCTTTATTTTAAATTTTTAGTTAACTTTAATACATAATTCATAATTTGAGTTTCTTTAAAATAACTTTAAATTTGATGTATCATGTGTGGTTGAATGTTTGATAGTTTGAATTTTGACATGTGATCGAATGGCGTTGATAATTTAGGCTTGATGTACGATATTTTGGATGGTTTTTCATGTAGTTTTCAATTTTTAAAATTTTTTTTAGTACTTTCTTAATGGCGCGGGTAAAGTGTTTTTCTCTCGTACCCGCCCTAGAACACTCCGAAAAAATTTGGGAAATTCCATAATGGTATTGTTGGGATAATAATTCACTCAATTCTACAATAATACTCGGTTTTAAGCAATCAATGAATAAACGTCACACTCGGATAATTAAACACGACATTTTATAAGAATTTGAAAATATTTTAATTTGTTTTGAGGAAAATAGGATGATTGCTTATCTATCACTTTCATCGATTAGGAAGTATCGCCAAAAGTATAATTAAAGCCCAATTGGGTAGTGAATTTGGGGTCAACGAATACTTAAAGTGAAAATACAGTACTTAAATTAATATAGCTGAAAATACAAGGACCTCATTATATAATACATTAAGTAAAAAGATTTAATAAGTAATAGGTGGAAAAAAATCTTATGACACTTGGAGCCTTTGAAATTTTTTCATATGAAACAAAATCAAGAACATTTGACACCTTGGATGGTGAGAATTCACAAGCTTCCAATTGGGGTGATTTCCATTGGCTACTTATAAATTATCTAGGATAATTGGAGCATTTCTTATTGGTGGAATCCAAAAAGTTTTAGAAAATAAGTAAAGAGATTCGTCTATAAAAAGGATTAGGCTTAGAACACACTCAAAAAGCTTTCAAAAACACTTTCTTAACTCCTCAAACAAAGTCTTTTCTATATATATATATATAGAATCCCCACTCTAAAGGCTACTTTGCTTGAATATAACAAGGGCTTGGAGGTATTTTATCACTGACATATATCCACTAATCTTCAAAGACACAAGAAAGGTGAGTAACTCAATATTTTGGATTTCCCTCTTTGCATAAGTTTTCAAAAGGTGCATTTGGTTTGATATGAGATAAAATGTTTTTCTTGCATAAAAATCACTAGTTTTCCTCTACCCGTTTTGTATTGGTTTGCCTTGATTAGTTCCATATTAAGACTTATTTAATGATTCCAAGATAGGGACGAGTAGTATGAAAATTGCTTTGAATTGTTAATGTTCTTTGATGAGGAATTCCGATGAGGGTCAACCGGAAAATTGTTGTGGATTCACTTAACACTGTATGACTATCACCAACTTGGTATTTGAAAGGTATTAATACGCTACGTGTAGTAGGAATTTCTAGTGTTTGGGCCCTATGTTGTATTCCAAAAGGTTTGTGCATATTTATGTTTCCTGAATTTGTGATATGAAAGGATTTTTATGATCTTGTGGTAATCTAAAATATTGTGTTATGCACCGGGCATAATGTACTCACTTTGTGTATATTTAATATTTTATAGATGATCCACTGAAGAATCTATGAACGGTGAGTTGAAGATTGGAGGTTGTCTCACGACTCAAGCAAAATAATGCATGTAATCTAGACGGATTTTTGGGCTTACTACGAAGAAGAGCCAATGTTTTTAATGTATTTGGGAACCACGTATGAATTTGATATATTGTGCCTACACCCTTGTTCACTTGCACTATGATAAGATAATGAGGGATATGCCTATGTTTTTTGCCTCATAAAATAGTTTCTTAAAGGGGTGATGGTGGAAGTAAGATAAGTGCATGTATGGAGACTTAAATCAATAAAGAAAACGTAGCTTGTATGGTAGGAACATAAAGAAAACTTTTGTATAAGATTGGGAGCCTCATTTTCCCCATGTAAAAGCCTCCCTAGTTTCTGTTCGGCTAGCTAATAAATAATATGATTTTTATTTAAAGTATGCTTTGTTCTTTTATATAGACTAGTAGAGTGAACATGCGTTGCACGTGATGTTAAAGAATAGTTTGGACAATTTGTGTTCAACTACATCACCTTATAATGTCAATTGGGGCCAAAAAAAAAAAAAGAAAAAAAGAAACTGTTACCTTTTGATGATTTTTATTATCTCATATTTTCATTCATTAAGAACTTGATGGTGTGGTTATGTTGTCTTTAAAGCTGCAAATGCACAAAAAAGAAAGTTAATAAAAATTAGTTTTTTAAATCAATTGAATTTAACAGTAGTTATGTAATATTGTACCTTTGTTGAAGTAATTCCTTGTACACAATTTTTTTGTGTATGTCAATCTCACTGCGGTAGATTTGTCTGATTTGATGAACACTTTAGTGGTATGCACATATGACATTGTTACTGAAAGCTTTGCATACCATTCTTGTTTCGTTACAAAGTCCTTTGACGAATCTAAATTCCTTAATAGCATAATTGGATAATATTTTTTTCAAAACCAATTTATGTAGTGGAACTCCATTTGGCAGCAACGTGTTCAAAAATTCTTCTTAATAGTAAGCATTTGTGTCGCCGACTGCTTCATCAAAGCTTATGTATTTTTTAGGTTGTCCAGGAAAAATGTCTATGAGCATCTCATTCAAATGATCAACATACTCATATTTTGTTGCCAAAATTGCTCTATTTGTGATATAATCAAGAGATTGAAAATGTTGATCCAAGTCGGGAAAAATGCTATGGATTAATTTTAATTCTGATGAGTCTTCTGCTTCTTCAATGAGCATTTCTGGGAGTGAAGTGAGATCCTCATCTATCGTGGGTTCTTCTCCATTGCCAACTCTTAAAAGAAAATTTTCGAGCCTCAAATCACTAAGTGCTCTCATGTTTTTAGTAAGTTTGAAATTCTCCATTTTTCCCATAGATACAACCTCACCAAACTGACATCCATTGTTTGTTGTCTTGTAGCTCGAGGCACAACAGGAAGTACTTGTCTAATATTACCTCCAAATACAAAAACTTCTCTACCGAATGGTTAAAAATTTTCTATAATATCTCATAAAGATCTGTCAATTGTCTCAACCGCGAAATGTTTTACCATTGGTGCTTCATCCCAAATGATTAATTTTGCTTTTCTAAATAATTCAGCTTTACCACTTTGCTTTGATATACTACACATGTTTGATTCTGTTGTTTGGAGTGGTATTTCAAATTGTGAATGTTCTGTTCTATCTCCTGATAGTATTGCAGCTGCCACACCTGAAGTTACTGTTGCAAGTGCTATTTTTCCTTTAGACCTTACATTTATAAGTAAACGAAAATCATGGCTAAATGGTTATTCATTTTAATAATTATAACTGCTTGAAAATTTTGAAAAACTAATCCAAATTGGACCTAACCATTTGATTTTGGCTTGATTTGGTTGGGTTGGTTATGATTATTTTGCTCAGCTCTATATATAATACCAAATTCAATTGAAGAAAATCATGATTTCAAGTATTTAGGATCAAGTTTCTAAATGCTAATAAAACTGAAAATATCAAAAAAAAAAAAAAAGTCTAGAGAGACATGTAAAAGTGATATTCTCACATGACACACATTCATTGAGTGGTGATCTTTTTATCACCCAATGAATATGTACCACATAAGAATGTCATCTAATAATGTCAATTTTATATGTTTCCCTAGAATTGCTCAAAAAAGAATAGCCCAACAATGGTTGATATGTATAGCAATGGATTTGTTTTTGGATAGTTTTACAAAGGTGATTTCTACATTTGAAAATTCAACTAAAACAGCCACGTAGTTCACACACTGTTAAGCATACAGTGAATTTGTAGTTTACTTTCTAGTCGTTGTATCTTTTGTATTTTGTATTCAAGTCCCCGATGTTTAGATTAGTAGTTTATAATTAATTGCACAATTTACGGCTTTAGCTGAGTGAATATTCCAGAAATGATAAGAGATTATTTTACTTTCTCTCTCTAAAACCTAATTTTTGTAAAATGTTTTCAAAGCCATCAGCGAGGCCCTAAGATCAGATTTTCAAGCATTTCACTATGTAATCGAGGGACATATAGTATTTTCAGAACCTCCGGTTATGTCAATGGCAAAAGACGGTGGTACGTAGGCAGAGGAACTCGACATTGGATTCTAGTGATCGCTCGGTATTACCAGGTTCAGAGGATTCAAATAATCCTTTTTATTTGAGTATTGTTGATCATTCGGGTTTAATTTTGGTTTCAAATATACTAATTGGGAATAATTTCAATTCAGACGCTCTTTAGCTCTCTCTTGAATCATTTCCTTCCCACAATATTTGTGCAGAATTTGGATCCTCACCTGTACGTGTTTCTTCTCTCTTTGGAACAAAAAATATTTAAGGATAAGGAGGAAACTATGTTATTTACTTCATTTCAGGGTACCAATTTGTTCTGAGTAGAAGGTAAAATTATGTACTCATCTACGTAACCCCCCACTGTCACAAAGATGAACTTTACTGTATATTCATTTTTGGTTTCAAAAACTTTACTGTGCGGTGGGATCTTTCTTTTTCTATTATCTCATTGGGTTATCTTGAAGGGTTAAACGTAGAGGAATAGAAAACCAGATCAATTTTGGCGAAAATGTTTTAGGTGTTGTTGAAAAGCAAGTTCCCATTCCAAGTAGAAATAATGATCTGTTTTGATTAATGTTAGGGTTTTTTTTTGGGGTTAATTTTGATTTTTTTTTTTTTGTTAAATTTTCTGTTGGAATAGCAAATCAGAGATGAAGAGAAATGTAGTGCACGAAGAGAAATGTAGTGTAGAAGTATTTGAGGAGAATGATATTTGCTGATCTGCCTAAAAAGGGATTGGATGTTAATGCCCATGGGAGGGTGAGTATCACTTTTTCTCTATGCATTTTCCTTTCATCTGCTTATTTTTCATAATTTTTGTTAAGGAATTATAAGTATGGGCACACTTTGAAAAAAAAATTCTTATAACATTGCTTGGTTGTCTCATTGGTCATTTGCCATGAGAGACGGAGACTGTGCCTGAAGAGTCCACTGGCAAAATATAACTTTTTTTTTTTATAAATAAATTAAAAAGATTTGCTTTTATTATTATTTTTTTAAATTAAGATTATATCTCATCATATTTGTAGAAGCATATATAATGGACTGAGTCACATGTAATTGGCTTTTGTGGCGGAAATCTCTCAAATGGGCTTCTTTCTTTGATATTTTAACTTCCATTATGCATTTTTCCGTAGAAGTAAATTTTTACCAAGAAGAACCAAGTAGAGAGTAATAATTTGGTAAAAAGAGAAGTAAATTATGAAATGCAAAGTGAATTTGTAATATGTGGTTTGAACTTCATTATATAGTATTAGTTGATTCTATATTCATCATTAGCGTGTAATGAATATGACAATGTTAAATTATTGGACATAAATTATTGCCTAAATATCAACACTTGGTTTGCTCATTTCATTCAGTACTTGGGAAAAACTTAAAGATTTGAAGGAAAGAGAACAATGGAACACTGTGTCTATTTTCTTCTTTGGATTCTGCTGGTAATAATATCTGAATCATATCTTGTTCGAATTAAAATATTTTCTTGAACTGATGAACTTGAAATTTACTCAAAAGCTAGGAGTGTATATTATCATCTGCAGGGTGCTTATGGAACTTGTGCCCAAGGAATGTCAAGTGATCAGGATCATTTCAAGAATCATTTAACCATTCCTATGCACCCCTAGCATGAGAATCGTGACTGCTATGTCGAACTATCTCATTTAGGAACCTAAAATTTTGTTGGTGTATGATTCTTACGTGATTTAAATTTGAAATAATGTGCTAATGCTTATAACCGTCCTATTCATGACATTTACTAATGGTGTTTATTATAGGTTTAATCTTTTGTGTGGGTTTATAAATGCCCAAATATATGACATTTACTAATGGTGTTTATTATAGGTTTAATCTTTTGTGTGGGTTTATAAATACAAACCAAATATAACATCAAAATATTAATTAATTATTTCACGGGGTAAATATGAAATTAAACTAAATAAGTAGGGGTAGGATCGTCGAAAAATGTTTCTCCCACTTATTCTCTTTTAGATCGTATATAGATTAAACATGAAAAACAATCCTTGTGATATAACATAAAAATTTCCTTATGCATGTAACAAGTTTTTCTCTTAATAAAAAAAAAAGAAAAAAAAAAGAAGAAACTTCATAAATAATACGATTTTGGATAAATGGAAGATGTTAAACAACATCATCTCGCCTAAGGATAAATTGTAGAACTTGTTTGTTTGACAAGTCTTGTCTCCATATCTATATCAGAGTTGAAATAAAAAAAATACAAAAGCTTCCACTTTTTGGATTAAAAAACATAATCATATTGATGGGATAACGAGGGGGACGTGACATGCCCTGCACCCGCTTCAATAGGGTATGGGGGCAGGGGAAGGCATACCTACCCCTTTGCCATTCCGAGTAACAAGTTTCCGCTATTGGGAAAGTTTGACTCGAATATGACTTCAGATTAAATCCAAGATTTTTACCTTTGTATGAGAAATATCTAGTAAACAGGAGAAAAATAAATAACAACACAAGATTTACGTGAAAAACTCTAAAGCTGAAGACCATGGGCCTCAAAGATTGACATTTTCCACTATATGAAAAATTGTTACAATCATATAAAATTTCACTCACGCCAAATCCCCAACACGACCCCAAGAACACCCATTAGGCTTTACCAGACTCAAACTTCCCTTCTCTTTGATAAATAAGAGAACCTTGGAGTATGAAGCCTAGATTTCTTTCTACATCTTGGTATTGCCTTTTACAAATGACCAAAGCCCTATATTTATGAAGGTTGAAACATTCCACTGTCATTGACAACTTGTGCTTGGTTGTCGGTCTACAAATTTGACTTGAACTTTTCTTCTTCTTTATTGACAACTAAGTACACCCTCGATGACACCTTGCAATTAGTCGTTGCTAGCTAAGATAATGAATCCAAATTGAGCTGTTCATCTTTCTTCCTTGAGAACTCATTCTTAGTTGTCATTAACTTGCAAGAGTTTGAAACCGAATTGAATTCTTCTACCAAAGGGATAATGTTTATCCATTCAAGAATTCAATTCCAAATCGAATTCTTCTTCCAACTTGCCAAATGGATAATGCTTATCCATTCAAGTGTTCGAATCCTAATCGAACTTTTTATTGAAACTTCAAGAACTCAATTATATTTTGATTTTTTTGAGCCAATTCTCAATAATCTTCACCTTGGCGAAAATTGACAATCTTTTTTCCTGTTCTTGATCTTGCTTCTAGGAAGTTTAGTGCAACACTCATCTTTTTTCAAGAACCACAATTCTCAATACAGAGAATTAATATTCTCTTATAATTCTTATCATCGAGAATTATTATACTCCACTATAAATAATATACCACTTAGAATTAATCACCAATTCTAAGAATTTCACCTCGGCACATCTCGAAAAATCATTGCTGAAATTTATGGTGCAATCTCCTTGCTTGGCTTTCTTGTCGATTCCCTCAGCCATTGATATGCTTTCCACCATACACCTTGCATTACCGCCAATCCAATGCCATTGTGGACCCCTTAGCAGTAACACCCTATTTTATGGCAAACTTGTTGGCCAAACACATGCCAAAATAATGAACATATTCTTCTTTCCCATGGAGAAAAAAGACAACACTATTAGCGACAAAAAATTAGCATCTCCACCTACTGATTTTGAGTAATAGCGGAATTTGCTCTATCCAACTTGTTCTCTAAAAAAAACATATCCTTTTCAAAGGATATCGTCTCCCTTGAATAGAAACACACACACACACTCACACCATCTTCACCGGTGCTAGAAATAGAGCTTGGTTTGCCTTTCAAAGTCTTGTGTAATCTTGCCTGAATCAACAAATCCTTGACTTGTACTTGCCACAAGCCAAAGTTGACTCTGCTGTCAAATTTCTTCACCTTGAACTTGGAAGTTGACATCTCTACTCTTCGATCTTAGCTTAATAAACGTAGACACTAAACTCCACCACAATAAAGGACTTGGCTTTGATGCCAATTTTTGGGAAAATTAGACCCGAATATGACATCGGATTAAACACAAGATCTTTGCCTTCGTATGAGAAATATCAAGTAAATAGGAGAAAAATAAATAACAACACAAAATTTACGTGAAAAGCTCCAAAACCCGAGGAAAACCATAGGCCTCAAAGATAGAGATTTTCCACTATATGAAAAATTGTTACAATCATATAGAATTTCACTCACACCAAACCCCTAACACAACCCCAAGAATATCCACTAGGCTTTACCACACTCAAACTTCCCTTTTCTTTGATAAATCTCAAAGAGAACCCTCGCGTACTAAACCTAGATTTCTTTCTACGTTTTGGTGTTGCCTTTTACAAATGGCCAAAGCGCTATATTTATAAAGGTTGAAATCTTCCACCGTCATTGACAACTTGTGCTTGGTTGTCGGTCTACAAATTCGACTTAGACTCTTCTTCTTCTTTATCGACAAGTAAGTACACCCTTGATGACGTCTCGCAATTAGTTGTTGCTAGGTAAGATAACGAATCCAAATTGAGCTCTTCATCTTCCTTGAGAACTCGTTCTTAGTTGTCATTAACTTGCAAGAGTTTGAAATAGAAGTGAATTCTTCTACCAAAGGGATAATGTTTATCCATTCAAGAATTCAATTCCAAATTGAATTCTTTTTCAAACTTGCCAAATGAATAATGCTTATCTATTCCAGTGTTCGAATCCTAATTGAACTCTTTATTGAAACTTCAAGAACTTCAATCCTATTGTGATTGTTTTGAGCCAATTCTCAACACCCACTAATACAAATTAAACAAGCTTTAAAATTATTCATTCGGCATATAATGATCAATCAATATTTATGTTTGCAAGTGTGAATTTTTTTTTGGTTGGGTATGAGCTTCGACAATGCTCGAATATACCACGTCTAGACCTAATTCTCAATGTCTCACCATTTTACTCTTCTTCATAAATCTTGCATCTTAGCTAGCTAGCTACAAAATGCAATGCAATTACCTCTATTCGTACGAATTTCAAACAAGCAAATAACATCATCGTAGTTAGATATTCAAAAAATTCATTGTGACCTCCCATTGGCAACAACATTTATCCTTTTACATATATATCTTTTGATTTATCCTTTTACATATATATCTTTTGGTTGTAAGGATAACAAATAAAGAGAGTTAAAAAAAAAAAAAAAAAAAACGAAGAATATATTTATTAAAATGAATAGAGAAATTGCAAATCGATTATTCTTGCCCAGACCAAAAAATCCATATAAGAAGAACTAACACATTAGCGTCCTCCATATATGTGCCATTAAAAAAATCAACCAACAGAGTGAAATTAATTGCATCACATATTCAGTTATAATCACTCAAGCCACATAAACAAAACTAAAAACATCAATTACATATGTAAAAATTCGGGAAGAGAAAAGAATATAGAACATGATCCCTCATACACATTCTTTTGTCCATGATGTTACTAGAAACAACAGAAAGGCCATCAAATTCATGAATTAGCAGACTACCTATAAATAAATAGAGAAGTCTAAAGTGAACCAAGATAGGTCACAATTAACATATTTATAAGTCAATTGTAAACCGGTCACTTAGAGAGAAACTATTAAGTTTGATGTGTGTGTGTGTAGAAAACTAGGTATACAATTATTAGCTGAAGAATTTCAAACTCCAAATGCATACAGTAGATGATGGAAACATCTATAAGATTCAGTGAATGGTAGTTTTTTTTAAAAAAAAAAATTTGAAATGAAGCATACCTCAATTATTTGGATTTATAGACATTTCACTTTTTGGCTGAACAACTCATACAATCAATATAGAAATATGTAATGTCGATGTTTCTTTATGCCTTAGAATCACAAATTCCAAGCCATATAGTAGTTGAATGATATTATGAAACAAAAACATTGTTTAAGAAAATTTTCACAATCCATTCAAATGCGCGTGTAGATTTGTGTGTGTAAGAACTAAAATGAATAGAAAAATACACACCAAGGATTTGCTTCTTGCTTTAATCAAATAAAGCCAAATCAGTTGTCATACACTTCTATCAAAATGATTTCCAGGAGCCACATATCAATTTGATGGTGATTTGAATTGCATGTGAATGCCAGTATATTCTTCGAATTAGGATGTAGGAATGTAACCCTCTTATTGATTATTATGATAATGAGTAGTTCTCTCATTCCACACGCATTAGATATATATATATATATATATATGTATATATTAATATATATTGATATTTTATTTTATATAAGTGAATCTTAATTGTAACTGAGTATTAGTAGTTTTCCAATAAAGTTAGTAGTTTCACCTGTTTTCTGCATTTTACACATTTTGGCATGATTTATGGAATATGCAGCTATAACCATTTGTACTTGTTTAACTATCCCTATGCTTAAGCATACGGTGCCCTTGTGGAATTGAATCTTGATTTGCTTATGTGGTTAATGTATGGGGAACGGACGGTTTGCTTCCTTACCGTAGTAGGTTGAAAGTAAGTAATAAAAGATTTACGACATTTGCATTATTGTGTCGTTGATGAATCTAATTAATAATATCTTCAATCTTGATTTAGTCATTAAATTAAATAACTTTCTTTGTACTAAATTAGACCATGAGCTGAGTAAGAACGCCACCCATGGTATGGGTGCCTAAAGTGGTAGAAGCAACTAACATCTTGCTTGTTATGTAGTAAAATAGTAATTAACAAGATCAAGCATTTAATCTGTGGGTTCATCTTGCGGTCTGTCTAAAGAGCCTTATCTATCTCCTGATAAGGAGCTTTATCGCTTACGTGGCGGAAGTCTAACAAAAGCGGCTCCGCCACATAAGCGATCTATCTCCTTATCAAAGCCTTATCTATTTTTTTAGTAAATTTCTTCATCTTGAGCCGATTGACTGTATCTTCTATGTGCTTGTTTGAGCTCTTCTAATTTTTGAAAATTTTATTATTATCTTTGGTGGCTTATAAAATTTGATATTATGGAAGAGCTAATAGGGGTCCACAAGAGAGCTCAAACAGCCACATGTGATTTCCAGACTAGACTGCT
>CAVNYN010274584.1:0-25946 GCA_963692815.1 Nyctanthes arbor-tristis
GGGTCAGATGCTGCCGGTTCTTCTATGGTCACCCCAAAGGCGGCTGCGAACAGGGTGTGCTTGAGAGTAGGGCTCAGCTGCTGAAGGGTATATACAGTTACCCAAGGCGCGACTGCGAGGGACGGAGAGGCAAAAAGCAGCAGAAACCACCAGAGCTCCAGTTGATTCGAGCTCACCCGATGCCGGATCTTCAGTTGTCGCGCCAAGGGCAACGGCTACATGGTCAATTTTAGAGTCTCCAGAACGAATTGCAAATTAGGTTTTCACGCAAGAAGAAAGAACAAAATGTCTCGACAAGCTAAATTACAGAAACGCCATTGCCTTGAAAAGGGGAAAATTAAAAAACACGCGTTATAGAAGCGGAAAAAAAATTACTCAGGTTGATGTCATGATGACATCACCGATTATAGGTGGGAAACTAGAGTCTTGACTACTCTTGATTTATATTATAATAATAGATTATACAGTAAAATTAGCTCATTAAAAAAACCGACATTTGTTTCCTTAAAAATTTTGAATGATCACATGGACCATGTGTGTATTTATAAAAGATTTTGAACATTCTTTTTTTGGTACAACTAGAGTAATCCATACGCATTAACATAATGGTCATTTTTCTTCCCAAAAAAATAAAAAAAAGAAAAAGAAGAAAAAGAACTAATTGTTAATCAAGATACCAAAACCCGTGTGGTCTAATGACATCCAAGTTGGCTTCCAGTACCCTTGTCCAGGTTCAATTCACCCCTACAATCCATTTGTAATTAGGAAAAAAAAATTGTTAACAGAAAGCAAAAAGACTTAGATATCTTTACTTATAACAGTTTTGATGGGAAAATTGCGATAATGCAGATTAATATCCTTGTGTGTTTTTGTGTGTGTATATATATTATGTAACTACCCACTAACTTTTTCCGATTATGTAACCACACACTAATTTTTTCATTTTTTCTTTTATTTGTTTTTTCTACTTTTCCGATAACCACCCAATAAATTATTATCCTTATTTATTTATTTTCCTTATTCATCCTTTTATCATATTTATTATTTTTTCTTTTTTCCCCCTATAACCACCTACTAATGTTATTATCATTTTCTATTTTCTTCTACTACAACATGTTATCAATTGACATCAACCGAACTGCATTGTTTTAAAATCCAATCCAAAAACTCGGCAAACCTGTTGGTGGGTCGGGTGGGGTGATGTGATTGAACCAAGCCGCAATATTCCGATTGAAGACCCAGACAACTGCGGGTTTTGGGTGACTTAGAAACTTGTCTCACGTCGCATCACAAAGTTCAAAAATATATATATTTTTTTTCTTTTGGAAAATTCAAGCCACATAAAGTTTGAATATGTGACTTTTTAGTTCCACATGTCCATATAAACCGCCAAAGTAAAGTGTTCTATATGGTAAAATTACCTTACATAATTTTTTTGTTTTCTATGTTTATTTTCCTACGAAGTATTTTCATTTAAATTTATAATAATATAAGTTAATAATAACCCCCACCAGTTAAACTAATGAGTAATGACCTTACAGTTAAACCGATGACCTAATAACCTTGTGTCTTTATAAATTAACAAGTTAACAATAACTCACATGTTAAATCAATGACCAGTCGATGTTATATTATACTTTGTTATTAAAATTTGATCATACAATATTTGGGTGAAAAACTAGTTTTTAGAAAACAAAGCAATTCAAAATTGAATTAACATGATATATGTCAGTCTCATAATAATACGTGGACTTGGGCTAAGTTACATGCCCAAGCTGACATCCCATGCAAGATGAGAGTCTTCAATGCACCCCGTTCATCCCCATCTTACGTGGTACAGAGATATATGGATACTAAAAGATATTCTTGGGTCCCTTTTTTTTTTTTTTTTGATTTTTTACATATAAGTTGTTACATTTGTAATAAATTGGAAAAATACTTTCAATTATAACTATTTTAGTCTTGGGAGTAATTATTGAAAACAAATTACAAAAATACTTATTATACTCTCAATTATAATTTATTACACTGACCGTATTCTTCCAAATAAAATGATCCAATATTTGGAATTTATAAATTAAAAACTAAAATAAATATTTTTCTAATAACATGGGTCAATAGATACGTATTGGCTAATTTCCACTTTTTCCCCCCTTCCTTCTTCAATCCTAAGCCCGGACCCCAAATCTCACCCATTCCAGACCCAAACCCATAGCCGAAGCTCAAGCCTTGGTCGAGCCCAATCAGAAACATAAAGCACAAGGGAAAATCAATAGGAAGCCCAATATTAGACCACGCCCAAATCAAGCCTAATTATAGGCCCATAGATGAGCTTAGCCCTAAAATGACCCAACTTCAAGCCTCTACCCAACCCAAACCCAAAACCACCACCATGCCCAAAAAGCCATAGTGACTGACAAGCTAAGCCCAACCCAATATAAGCCCAATCGGAAAGAGAAATGAGAACCGGGCTTCCCTCATGAACCCGGTTGGGATCCAATCGTCGCAGTCCGAACTCGAAATATTTTGTCCGATAACAAATAATTACAATTGAATTTCATACATGAGGAGCAATTTTTGGTTTTCTCACTCAAATCACCACTCCCGTTCTTGATCCTTCTTTACTCTGCAAAACCCATATTCTGAGAGCAGAAGAAGAAGACTGCATGCATGTATAGACATATATACGGATATATATATCTCACCCACATGCCCAAAACCGGATCTCTACCTTCAATTCAATTTCTTGATTGGTAAATTCTGTCTTGACAGCTGTAAATCTTGAATTCATCTCTCGAATCCGCATTGCTCAAGGTTGGTTTTTTATATTTTTATTCTCTTTATGAAGGGGAATTTTTTGCCTTACATCTGAGTTGCTGTTTGGCGTCTTTGTTTCGCAATCTCTGTTTTTATTTATTTATTTATTTTTTTGTTTAAAATTTGAATTATGTGAAACATCCCATGAAATTTTGTTGGGCCGTCACTTTTGCATCCTCCACTTTACCTAACGATTCTTTTGCCAACATAAAATAGTCCATTTGCTCTGCCACATTAGTGTTCGAACTGTAGTTTCTGAATATTTTTAGTTATATTTTGGATCTCAAGTTCTCTTCCGTTCTTATTAATTTTAATAGTTTTAAATGGTTTTCCAGATTTTGGGTCTTTTTGAAGACAAGCAAAAGAGTGGAATTAAGCACGCTCATATTATGATTGTCCTGGAGGTTCCTTAAGTTAAGAGTACTATTAATTATTTGTATGTGATATCTGGGAGTCTGAGGTGGAATATTATCTTTTCTCTAAGAAATACATAAATGGCTGATGCGGCAACTCTAATAGAGGTTTCGGGATCCAGATTTAGTGATTTGGAGCTCATCGGAAGAGGGTCCTTCGGCGATGTTTATAAAGGGTAAGTTTAAAATTCGTCGTTTGACTATTCACACAGCTTTCCTTTTATGTTTCATTGCATTTTAATAATTGACATATTCTGATTACGCCATGGTAAAACTGTGCTGTTGCTTTTGTATCTGACACATTATGCTGCTGTGATTATAAACACTCTATTATAAACTGGTTAATGTGCGGTGACAATGTTACATGTGTCAATCATTTATGATTACAGATGGTTTTTTTTTTTAACTTGAATTTAGTGGCTGTTTGAATCTATTTATTCAAATTGAATTATAATGAGAAATTATAATGAGGTGAAATGAGTGATGTAGATTTAATAAAAGTTTAAAATTTGTGGTTATAAATGAGCAATTGTCAAATCAGTGGTAGGTGGGAGTATAATGTGTTTAAATAAAGAGAATCAAACACCTCGTAGCATATACAAGGCTGTGCACAGCATATTATGCCCCTGTTGATAAAATTTCAGCCTGTGTCAATGCTTGCACCAGCTCATCACTTGAAAAATTAAAACTTATAGTAGACGTATTGAAAGTGGTTCAAGTGTTGGAGGAAAGGAAGAGAGGCGTGTCCACGTTGGAAAATCATAATGCGAATTTAAGATGTTTTCTATTACATATGAAATTTGTTGCTAGTAATTCTGCTTGCCTCTTGCTTTAAATGTCGACAATCAATTTTGCGTACAAATAGTGTTTGTTAGTGATTGGTTCTGTTGCCCTAAAATGGTAACTATTAGCAGTCAGGTTATGATATCTCCCTGCGTCCACCAGCCGGTTGGCAAAATAATGTGCTAACCGGGTGGCATGTGGTAATAGATGGGGTGGGGTTGGGGGTGTTTGGGGGGGGGGAATGTGGCAATAGGTGGCAAGTGTTAAGTCTTTTTCAAGTCGGGGAGCATACCAGGTTGGCATGCAGCTCAACAATGTGTGGCATTCTACATTAAGGTATTAATTATTTAATTAAAGGGAAGCTAGGTTTGGGTTTTATTTTGTGTTTCAAAACATAGATTGGCCTAACTACTTTTGATGCACATAATTTTTGAGAACCCAAGTGCTCTTTGGCAATTTTTTTTTTCACTAATTTCATTTATGTTTTAAAACAAAGGTACCAACTTAATTTGGGTTAAGTTTGCATAAAGATATTAGGACTCTTCGATAATATTCATGTAAGATATAGTAAAATGAAGAGCTTGTTTGGTACTCTTTATTTTTGTAATTTATAAATTCACCTACCATAATTTGACTGTTGATTTGACAACTACTCAACAATCACCACACATTTCAAACTTCAATTAAATCTCCACCACTCATTTCTACTCATTATAAATTCTCTTTATAAATCATACCAAACAAGCTTGAATTCATTTTCCACTGAAAATTTTTATTGGATGTTCATCAAGAGATGTAAGGTGCAGGAGAGAGATTGTGTTGTAAAACTAAAGGAATGTTTAATTCTCATTCTTTTCAGTTATAATTTCACCTAACCACTTGACAAGACAACTACTTAATTACAACTACACATTTCATGGGGTCTAATGAATTTCCACCGCTCTTTCTACCCAATATAATATATAATTTACCTTTTATGATGGGCTAAAATAATGAGAATCAAATTTAATTCACTTAAAGCTTATTGGATGGTTTTTAAGATGTTTATATATAAGTTGCTGGACTTGTGTTGCAGAAGCAGATGGTAGTTTTGGGTCTTGACCAACTTAATTGATGATCTAATATTTGCCAAATGATTGCTTACTTTAATCATTTCATAGTTCTTGATAAGTTATATTGGTTTCATATGAGTGCTCAAATTGCACTTTATTATTGGAACTAACAATTGACTTCTGCAATGACAAGAAGCTAAGGGCATGTTTTCTTTATTGTTTTAAAGCTGTTTTTAGTTTTCAGTTTCTCAAAGCACTGAAAGCTTGTTTACTTAAATATTTTTGAAAATGCATTTCTGAAAATAAAGAAAAATTTTCCAGTTCTGAGTTTCTTCAAGGGAAAAAACCGTAAACACCCAAAACAAGGAAAAAAAAATTCAAAATTTTTTCCTTAAGTTACACTTAAAACCAAGAAAAAAAGGGAGAAAAAGTGGAAGTGAACTGAAAACTCAAAACTAAAAATTGAAACACAAACACGGCCTAAATATTTTATAAACATGAGATTGGCTGCAGGACTTCTTGCCCACTACTTCTATGTCCAAGACCAGGTAGAATGATTTTTTGCTTATTAATTAACCATATATGTTCTTTAGATATTGTTTTGTATGAATTCCAGGCAAGTTGAGTCGATTCCAGATGTTTTCTTATTTTGGGGATAACTCAATGATACAGCAACAATTGTAACAAGTTAATGCCTCTTCAATCAAGGTTTCTTTGAGGAAAAATAGTGATCATGAGGTTGACGGAACCTCTTAGGTTTTCTGAACCTCATAATACGTGCTAAGCTATGTACTATTGCATTCAGAGGATCTGCTGGAGGGTCATTTCAGCTTGATCGTTGGGGGAAATGTCTCGAGCTCTTGAGCATGACTATAAACATCATTGTGAACTATTTATCATGGAAAAATTTCATGCCAATTAAAATAAGCTAACCAAACAAATTACTAAAGAAGTTAACATCAAGTCTCTTAAGAATGATCCAAGGGAAAGCTTAGCTATTAATGATACTCCATAAAGCAATTACTTAAGGAATAAATTATCCTAGTCAGGTTATCAGCTTATCATATAATTAACGGGTAATGAATTCTACCAATAAAAGATAGTAAAGCTGTTTACTAAGAACTACAATTTTTTGTCAATAGACAAAAAGTTCAAGAGTTTGAACGGGCTAGGACATGAGAAAAGCAGAGAGATGAAAATAAAAAACTCAGGTTAGAAGCAAGCAATGCTAGTGACTCTTGGATTCTGTTACCAAACAAGAAAGAAATATTCCTGGTATGATGGCTCGAGCTAAGTTGGAGACTCTTTTTGCTAAGTGTTTAAATTTTTACTCTTTCGTTTTTTTCCATGATCATCCTTGTCTACCTCTACTGAAGTAGCCTCAGTTTATTTTCTTTTTACACATTTCTAGACGATTTCGTGGTATAGAAAAAAAAGGTTGAAAATCTTTGAAGCCTATAGATGTCCCTGTAGCTATTGATGGATCATGGAAGTAAAGTATCATTGTACTAAAAAGAGTAGAGACAAGAGAATCTGGAGTGAAGTTTTTATCCACTTTTTACATTTTACAGATTTTATGAATATATTGTTTGAAGCTTCAAAATCCGTCGCATGACAGTTCATTATTTAATTCTTAAATTAATTAAAACTCATTTGAGATGCTAAATTACTGGATTCTTGTGTATTTGTAGAACCACGGACCTAGACGATCTTGAAATTCATTTCTCTTGAATTTCTTGAATCGTGTTAGAAATTCATTTGAGAGCCTAAATTATTGGATTCTTGCGTATTTCTAGAACTACAGGACTAGACATATCTTGCCTTCCACTCCCCATGCTCCAATCTCTGAGGTGCATGTGATATAATAACCTCTGCATAGGGCCCAAAGCTTTTAATGTATGCATTGCCTGGAGGGAAATCCATGGCAAGACTACTTATTATTGCTTTTAAGCTTCTGTCTGGTTTAGATTTTTGCTCAACCAAAATCAGCATTTTAACCGTTGGACACACATTCCAAAAGGCATCATGTGAGAATATAAGCCTATTAAGAATGGCCAGACCAATTTACCATTAGAAGATAACAGCATTACCCCTGCCATTAAATTAATATGCAGCAACCCAGGTCAGGGGTATTTTGGAAATTAAACTAGTGTGTGTAAGAAAAGTCCGCGTTTTTGTGCGAATTTTCTGCTGCAATCAGAGATTAGTGAGACCCATCAAGCACTTTTTCAAATTCGATTTTGGCAAAAAGTCTGAATCAGACGGATCCTAAGTATTTATTTTTAGTTTAATGGATTATGCATAGCAGTGGAATGGTCAAATGCTTAGGCAGTATTTGTTTAATGGGTAAATAGTCTCATGACATTTATAGACTTACCATCCAAGCTTCTGGTGCGAGCCAAATGCATTTTCTTCTCTTGTGAGATTCCCTGAATCCCCAAATGATCATCAATTGGAGCCATAGCATTTTTTAGATTTTGAGTAATTGAGATGAGAAAATTAGTTCTAAATAATTGAAGGTATTGTCCAGATGTGAAAAAACCCCTTCATTTTGAAGTGGCAAACATGAACCGATTCAGTGTTTTTCTGTTGTTCTGTTGCTGTCTTAGCATACACTTTCTCTATGAGGTACTTTCATTTGAGAGTAAAGTTAGTAAAACCTCATAGTTCGCTTGGATAATAGAATTCTTTGGCCCCTACTTGGGCCAATGTAGTACTAATTTAATATTCTGCTAAATGCATTAGATAATAATTTTTTTGGAGATCCTTTTAAGGCAAATAAATAGAAATAATAAATAAATGAATACATAAATTAATAAAATAATAACAGCTTAAGAGGGTGTGTGTTTTAATTCTTCTATGAAGAAGTGATATTTTGGAGAATATGTGGTTGAAAAACAAGGACAAATTATGAATCTACATGTAAGATTATTTAAATGAATAGATTTGTAGTTGAAAATGAGTTGAGGGAAGCGTTGATATTGAAAAATCTGAACCATACGAGGCCTAAATTCATAAAGTTTATGCTAGTACAGTTTTAAAAGCTTTAATTTGACAGCACTTTTTTTCAAGTCTCGTGCTCACATCTTCCTCAGAATGTGTATATAAAGCTTATTTGCTTCTTCTTTGCACCCAGATCAAACTCACCTTCATTTTTCGCAATTCATATAGTACCTTTGACATATATTTTCACTTTGTACAAAGTAAGTGCTGAAGATTTTACAGTTGCTTGAAATGCCTATTTTGAAGTTACAGTTGGTAAAACACAACTATCTTATGAATCGCGATAGTCAAATTTGATAGGTGTATTAAGTAACCATTTTATATGTGTGCCTTTTTTCGTTCTTAATAATGAAATTTGGAATTTCAATACGATCAATGTGTTTTTTTCCCTTCCCAAAAAGAAAAGAACAAAAAACCTTACAGGTATTACGGTACTAATAGTATAAAACAAGTTATAAAAATATACTCTATAAATTAATAAATATTCGTTCATCCATAAATTAATAACCCCTATAGAAGAATAATTTTTCTCAGTACTGGCATGGTTATTTCGTTGAGGTTTTGCTTTCTTGATTAATTATAACTTTTTGTCATTTTCTTGTTTTAGGTTTGATAAGGAGCTAAACAAGGAGGTTGCAATAAAGGTCATTGATTTAGAAGAATCGTGAGTTTATAAACTGTCGCCTTCCTTTGTTACCAAATATGAGAAAATGTTTTCTTTAATCAAATATAAGGTGGAGTTATTATTTTTGATCTTTCTTTTGAGGCATATGCTTGAAGGGTTCTTTTTGTCATTCTTTAATATCATTATTACTTCTCATCTTTTGTTTTTCTTGCTGAGTATGGAATTACTTTTCATTCTTTAATATCATTACTTCTCATCTTTTTCGTTTTTTCCTCATTAACGAAGCAAATACACTTGATGGCATGCCACGAGCTTACCTAAGTATTCCATTCTTTGAAGTCGCTGCATGATAACTTGCCTTTCATCTTTATTCTGAAATGTTGTCTGATTTTTCTTCTGCAGGGAGGATGAAATTGATGACATCCAAAAGGTAATTTTGATTGACATTTCTATACAGACCGAGGATCGAACTTATAATAATGATTTTTATTGTAGTACTTTTCCTTTCGTACAGGAAATTGCAGTCCTTTCTCAATGTCGATCTCCATATATTACTGAGTATTATGCATCTATTCTGCATCAGACTAAACTATGGATAATAATGGAATACATGGCTGGTGGTTCTGTTGCTGACCTGGTAGGTAATTTACAGATGGCAAGTAATTACCCCGAGTTTGGGATTCAATTGCGTGTTAAAATGGTTACAGTTGCCAAATATGAAATATTTTGGTTGACCTATCCCTCTCCAAGATACATGTTTGATTCTCATTATAATTTGACAAAAGTGTAATTTTCTTATGGGTCTCACTGCCAGATTTGACATCTACTCAATTCCAATTGCATATTTCATTGGGCTCACAAAATCTCCATGTCCAAATTATAATGAGAATTGACTGCATGTTTCATGGGAGCTTTTAATCCATATAAAGTTCTGCTCGTCATATCTTTCTATTGACCAACACATCGTGTAGACAAAAGTGTAATGATAAGACATAATTGTTCTTGATGATAAATCATGTGGTTAGCAATGTTCCTGTACCCAGTTGAACATAACTGTTAAGTTTTTTTCACGGTACTATTCATGTGCCTTGCTTGGAGGGACATTCAGGATTCCTTCAGGAGTCTTCTAAGGAGAGCTGAGAGCCATTCTTCATTCTAAATACTGTACCAGCCATTCTAGAGCAGTCATTAGTGTATATAATAGATAAATATCAGAACAAGTCTTTCGATGTCAAGACTCTGATAACATAGATGATTTTTCAATTGTAAGTGTGCTGACTATTATCGCAAGTTTGGAGATTCATGCATGAGGTCTGTCTGTTTATGTAAATATTCTCAAGGATGCATTCTATCAGTTTCCTTAATATGCTATAAACTTAAATGTATTTTGGTATTTATTATTTTGAATATATATGAGACCTATGGTTATGGAAAATGCATTATACAAAAGGGACTGCTCTGGTCTCAGAGCTTATTATTGCTTGCATTACCTGAAAGGGATGAAATCTTGTTTCACAGTTTATCATAAGTCAAGGGACTTGTGGTAAGAAACTACTGCAGAAAATACATTGGGACTCATGCTTATATTTCTTTCGCAGATTCAACCTAACCAGCCATTGGATGAAGTCTCTATATCTTGGATCTTGCGTGATTTGCTCCATGCAATTGAATATCTTCACAGTGAAGGAAAAATTCATAGAGATATTAAAGGTAAACCACAAGGAGCTATCAATTAGCCTGCAAATATCAGTTCATATGAAAATGTAACATTTGAACATGGTTCCACATGGCCGCATTTTCTTGATCTAGATTATTGGTTTATTGTCTTAATCATTTTATTTTTATTAAATATATGCTTCAGATAAAAAATTGCCTTCTAATTTATATATGCAGGAAGATCACATTTTGCTTCCTAATTGTTGCATTAAATTTGCATTAGCTATCTCTTCTCTTCTTTCTCTAAATTTGTCAATTATGATCCTAAATTAATATTTTTTGCAGCGGCAAACATTTTGTTGACAGAAAACGGTGATGTTAAGGTATAATTTACTTCTTGAACAACTTCACTAATCATTGATTTTTCTTACATTTACTTGAAATTAAATAGTTGTTTTCTAATTTCAACAAATCTGTATTTTTGTGACAGGTTGCAGACTTTGGTGTTTCTGCTCAATTGACAAGGACAATTTCAAGAAGAAAGGTACTAATTTCTCACTGAAGCTATTGAAATATTCACCGGTTGAATTTCCTCTTTTCTGTCATTTGCAAGGATTAATTATGGAGTAAACCTATCTGTTTCCTCAGTATGGGCTTTCCTAGATGTTTAGGGACACCAATTTACTAATGCGCTGATATGTACTTCATTTGTGGTTCATTTTTCTGTGTAGTTTGAATCTTTTGATATCATTCTTAGTAAAGACCGGCACCGTACTCCCCATCTATGTTTCCATCCCAACTTCATCAGCTTGCCATAATGTATTGTTGTATTCGCAGTTTGCTTAATAAAACCTAAGGAACTTCGTTTCCAAATCAATGTGGCTAAAAGTGCATTAATTTTCTTTTTCTGGTTATTAGTTATTTATTGTGCTACAAGAATCATCAAGATTTCAAGCTAATGCACTGAAAATTACAGACATTTGTAGGAACCCCCTTTTGGATGGCTCCAGAAGTAATTCAGAACTCTGAAGGATACAATGAGAAGGTGCAACATCCTGGCAACACCCACCCCACCCAACCCAGCCCCTTTTCTCCACCTCCACTATTCTTATTGTTACTTTTAAACATTCACTTTTGTGCTCTTTCCCCTGTTAACTCGCAGTCTTTGTTTCATGCAGGCTGATATATGGTCTCTGGGAATTACTGCAATTGAGATGGCAAAAGGGGAACCTCCCCTTGCAGACCTGCATCCAATGAGGGTTCTCTTTATTATACCCCGGGAGAATCCGCCACAGGTGTACATTTACTTCCCCATTATACTGCGCAGCACAATCCTAAATAGTCTCATTTACTTAGAAAGTTCAATTTCTTTTTGTGCAGCTTGATGAGCATTTTTCCCGTCCTATTAAGGAATTTGTGTCATTGTGTTTGAAAAAGAATCCTGCAGAGGTGGGTCCTGTTAACTTTACCCTCTTCCCTCACCTTCTGTCCACATGGTTGTCCGCATTTGGTCCGTGATTCACATTTTTTTTTTCTTCGTAGATATCATTAACGTTTATTAACAGATTGGAACTCATCTAACCATAAAATTTCATGGTTGTCTGTGGCATGGTGGTTGGAGAAAATTAGTTTTCTGGAGGAACTAGAGGATATTGCTGGTGTCTAAAACTCTAGAGGCTAAATAATTTATTTTCGTCACAGATCCTCCTTGTTCGTAGTGGACTGATAGTGATGGCAGAAAATTTGTGGTGCCAACATAAGACTCTCTAAAAGTTACTTTTGTTTCTTAAAGTTTCGGTTATGTTTCTATATCTTCTCATGGTAGGTGGGCTATAGAAGTGGACAAAGAAAAACTATAGATCACAATTGTTGGTAATATAATCTCTATGTTTCCCTTTTAAAATTTTGTGGTGTTTGATTCTAATTGTGGTTTTGAATTAATGAGAAAAGAATGTGTGGTGGAGATTTAATTGGTGTTTGAAATGTGTGGTTGTAATTGAATAGTTGTCAAATTAGTGGTGGGTGAAATTATAATTTTTGTCTAGAATGAGAATCAAACACTGACTACAAGTAAATAGAACCTTTTATTTTTTTAATTATTATTTTTTAATATATGGCAATTTCAACCTTTTCAATAACCTACATGGCCTCAATAAGTTGGATTGTCATTCAACAGGTCCACTGGATCCTGAGATGGATGAAGATATACGGATTATTTATGGAGTAATATATCTAATTTCGTGTGTTGATGACTGTGGAATGATGTATCTCTCGTTAATAGTGAGCAGCTTTGCCTCTGTTATACTAACTAAAACACTAGCCTGCTGTTGATGTAAAAGGATATTAAGTACTGAACAGTTGGTGGTGGAAGTGGTGCTGCTGTTGGTGATATGCATGCATTTTTAAGCAATTATTCTTGATTTCCTGTTGAGTGTTTCTTCTTTATTTGGTTCTCCCTTTCATGTTATACTTTTTTTTGGGGATGCTAATTTTAGAGGCCAAGTGCTAAGGAACTACTAAAGCATCGGTTTATCAGAAATGCGAGGAAGAGTCCAAGGCTTTTGGAGAGAATCAGGTTTATCCTCTCGTTGCACTATTTGTACCACGAAAATGTTTCTTCTAGACAAGTTACTAATTTTTTTGAAAGTACGAGTACAATATGCATTATTATCTGCAACGAGTACAATATACATTATAATCTACACCTTAGTGCAACACATGCACGTATAGATTTACATCCTAATGAGTGCACCGCAACATAAATGTTGAAAAAACCATACAGCTTGTTGGTGGGATTTGAACTTGGGGGATCCCAGGGCCTTAGCCTAGCCAATGGGTAATTATGTTAGCCTTCATAGGAATGTTGGTGCTAATAAACTTATATGCTTTTGCATGATGCCCCTTCCTTTCAAAGTACAAAAAGGGGGAAATTGAATATAACATGCACAATTTTCTATTTAAGAGCATTTGAACTATGATTTGGTTGTCATCTTATGCTACAATTATTTCGAAACATTTCTCTTTGAGCATTTTCATCTATAAACAGTAAAGTGGTTTTGATATTAGCTTTTTTCGGAAGTTCAAGAATTACAGTTTGTTTCACATTTTTAGGGGGTTTTTGGGTTTTTTTTTGGGGGTTGGGGGGGTTGTACATTCTATATTAGTAGACTGAAACAGGCTTGAGATAGTGATGCAATTAATATTGTTGATTGTTGATTACTACACAGAAATATCGAGATATCAGTAATGGAAACTACAAAACTTAGACTTCTATTTAATGCTCCCTTATAATTGATGTAACAACTTGCACGGGTGCAATTCCTTTTATCTTGCAGAGAGCGTCCCAGAATCCAAAAAGATGAAGAATCTCCTAAAAATGGCCCAACATCTTTGGGGGAGGCTTCTGGAACTGTAAAGGTGACAAGAGATTCTGGAGTTGAAGATACTGTTCGAATCAAGTCAGTTGAAAAATGAATTGATACGTTACCTTTTCTTATCTGTGGTATTGTATGCTGACTACCGGTACTTATTGACAGTAGCCAGGCAACTGGTTTGAGAAATGCTGGATGGGATTTCAGCATTAGTGGATCAACTAGCACAAAAACCTTGCGAAATGTTGTACGACCACCTCAGGTTAGAGATAAAAGGCCAGAGGTCCCTTTAAATCAATCCACTGTTAGAAAGAATTTAGAGAACGATAATCAGTGGGCTTCTGCTTCTGGAACTATTGCTGTGAGAAAAGATGCTAACCATGAAGTGAAGCAAGAAAACTATGATGCCGATGTATGGAAACCCTACCCCTTTCTACATTCTACATAATTATAGTTTGTTATTGCACATTAACTTATACCTGAGCATTTTAGTTTTCGTGACAATAATCCCTGCCTTTGAGATATGGAATCTAAGCCTTAGGATACATTATCTTTCCTTCTTGTTCTTTGTTTGATAATTATTTGAAATGTAGCTCTGCACCTGACTATTGATCTTGGTGGCTGATGTGCATTTCATCTTTGATTATTTGGATCAAGTTGTTTCATGCATATTGGATGTCATGAACAAAAACCTGAACCTTTGTTGACGAGCATAAACAATCTGATATTTTGGCTGTAAGATCCATGTTTACCAATTTAACACCCTAAAGAAAATTAATCTGCACTGCATATTAACCCACCCTTATGCATCGTCGATGCTCTTTTTTGAGTGGACTGAATTTATTTCACATCTGGTAGGAGAGAGCAAAGACTGAGATTGATTTCATGGCGTGACTTTAGTATCTCGAAGTGGAGATCTGGAATTCTTATAACTTAATAGCTTTCTTTGCTATTCGCTTGTATTTTCTCTTTCTGTTTCCGCAGGAAGAAGTAGGTGGAACAGGGACAGTTGTTGTACGATCTCCAAGAGTTCAGACATCCTCTCTGTTCAGTAACCAAAGTTCAATGGTACGTACTGTTTATTTGAGATTACGAAGGGAAACTTAAATGTCGTATCAACAAAGCTTCTATTGGCATTCCAGTCTAGCAGCACGAATACCTTGGTTGAAGATTCTTCCATCAGTGGCACCGTTGTTTATCGTGGACAGCATGACGATTCAGATTCTCCGCGAACCCCAAAGTCTAGACTTGGAATTCAAGAAAGGACTTCAAATGCATCTTCCGAAGACAGTGCAATAAACCTTGCAGAGGTTTACATTCTCTTCTGTTATCTTTTCAGATACTCAATACATTTGTTACTCTTATCAAATCAAAAGATCTCCTAAAGGCTTATAACATTCTCTGTGTACCTTGATATAGTTTAAACATTAAACTGCCAGCATCCGCTCGAACTTTGTAATCATTGAAGCTTCATTCTATTCTTAAATATGAAAAAGCTTATTCCAATATGTTGGCTGATCATGAAAAACTGGGAAACCTTTTACTGACAAGATAACGTGACAATTTTACTTTAACCTGATTTTGAGAATTTTAGACTGAAATAAAATTTATGTATAACACTTTCAATATAGAATCAGAGTTATTAGCAGGCATTTAAGTTAATTTATTATGTGTTTATAGGTCTTTCGAACAATCATATATTTTTTTTTTTTTGGGTCTCCCCTTATTGACTTTAGAGTATTGTGTGCTCGTGAGCGCATATATGTGTATGTTAATGGTACCGTACCGTTTAAATATTGTGCTAATTTATGCTGTTTTATTTAGGCCAAGGCTGCAATGCAAGCAGGATTAAGAAAAGGAAATCTTAAGGACAGGTCGATGTTGGGTAAGGTAAATAGAGATGTGCGGGAGAGCAAAAGAATGGAACAATCATCATCAAGTGCTGAATCCTCAAGGTAAAACTTAGTGTCTGATGTGATGCTACAATATTCCCACTTGTAAACGCTTACTATCTGACAGTAAATAATTCTAATAAATGTAATTTCTCTACCACAAAACTTTGAACTTCAACCTAGATATTCTCGAGATTATTTTGACACGCAAAAAGCATTTTCTGGATCACATCAATCAAGTGATGATGAAGACATTGCAAGAAGTTCTGCAGCATCTTCATCAGCTCCATTGTCACTTCTTCTTATCCCATCACTCAAAGAGGTATATTTAGATTGCTACTTACTGTAGACCTTCCTGAATTTGATTGTACTTCTTCTTTTTGTTATTATTTTCAATGTGCAGAAGTTTATGTTGATGCTACATACTGCTCAGTGTGTGTGTTCTACTGACAGAAGCTATTAGCTTGTGTAAATTGTGTAGAGAAACAGAAAGTACCCATTGACGAAACTGGACAAGATACAGTCAGTAGTGAGCTAGAATTAGGATTAATATCAAGCTTTATCACTTGAAAGAAAACCAAATTAATATGAAAAAGGCATTATAAACACGAGGATGGTCACTATAAAGCGAGATTAAGCAATGCCAGCTTAAATAGCTGATAAATTGTAAAAGAATATTCCCTAAGAGTTTATGGACTGCAAGGAAGATGAAATGGAAGTTTCTCATGGCACATAAGCAATTCAAGCATCGACTTCTTGCGTGAGACTTCAGATGTGGAGAGCTATTCACTCTGTTGGAAAATGATACCATGTCACTGTTACCCCCCTTTCATCTATTCGTTTTATGCATGTTGGTATAATGTTCAAAATATATATATATATATATATATTTTTTTTTTTTTGGTTGGGTTGGTAAAACATGTAGCAGAAGGGAATGCATTCTACATGAGAGCATATTAAGATTGAAGACTGAATGACTGATGCTTTTGAGGGAAATAAAAGCCCCAAGTTTTTGCTTAAAAAGATTCCTCGAGTATTAACTTTTAGATATTAAAATTCTGCTTTCTTAGCATGGCACACTGCAATTAAAGACCGAATTCTATGGGAAATATTTTCTTGAAAGTTGATTGAAGAAGATAGAATAGGATATGTGTATTGGAGCTGGGAAGGATCAGTTGCGATGTGGCTTTTATCCGGCTTAATAAGGAAAAAGACATTCTTGTGCTCATTATGGACTCTGCATTTGTATAATATATCTGCTTACACAGTAGGTGTCTTAAAGAGTTTGGACTATCTTAGCGCTGGAGGTGGATCATAGTTATTAATCCTTTATCTTGCTAAATTTGATAAATGGTCCTCCATATTCTGCTAATGAGGTATAACACAGTTCCAGGGAATACTCGCATTGAATTCCCATGTATTTTCAATGTCTATGGCATCCTTTCTATTTGATGTTAATGAAAAAGAAAACTTCAACCCAATAGATCTGACCTCGGTTCCAATTGTCAAATGAAGGGTCCTAAATGGACTCCCACCAAACCCATGGATGCTCAATAAAACCTCTTCCTGTCATACTGGTATTGTATTTGCTTCTCATTAAACAAGCTTCTGACTAGTGTGCCTCTTTGCTCCTGCAAATCATTAGAGACATGGAGTTATATTATTGTTAAGAATAAGAAGGCTCAGACCAAGCTTACAAAGAAAGCTTAGGCTGTGCAGTTCTCCCTCCTTTGTTTGGTGGTACCCTGACTAGACTACAACAAAGTCTTATGGTACTCTAGAATAAGGTGCTACTCCTAATAAGTCTATGGTGTAGGAAGTTTTTGCGAGAATCCTTCAACGTGACCCTTGCTCAAGCTTCTACTGTATGATTATTTCTTTTGCTACTTGGACTCCTTCTTAACTCCACCACAACGACCCCCCCCCCCCCTCTCCCAGCTCTTTTCCTAAAGAAGTTCTGCTAAGCTCACCCTCATTAAGTTTGATCTCAAATTCTATTGATCTCAAATTCTATTCTACAATTTTTTGACATCTTGAATCAACAAAGCTTGTGACCGTCATCTGAAAATTCTACGGATGTCACAGAAAGTACTTGTTGGCCTGGATAAATTTTTCCTTTGAAGCTTGCGACTCCAATACAACCCCACTGTTACTTCTTATGTTGAATCTAGGGATGCAATTTCTTCGAGCAAAATAGCTTTAGTTAACAAATAAACTCATAGTAGTTACAAAGCGCTTCTTATTTTTGCCTCGGAAATGCATAAATGAAAAAAATTATTTATCAACTTGGTTATGATGTTCTAGCTTTCCGTGGCAGGTTATTGCTGATGATTCAAGAGTGCCAGCTTTCCAGACAGTGGCAAACTCTTTAATGGATATGGAACGTTTCAAACCTGGATCCTGTGAACTCCTTGTCACTGGGTTGCTTCAGCGACTGGCAAGGTTTAATATTTATTTTCATATTTTAGTTTTTCCCCAGTTCAACATAGGCTTTCCGCAAATGGCACTTCTCACCTGAAACCAAAAATGTGCAGTTCAAATGAGAACTCATTGAGGGACCTGCAGGAGCTTGCTTCCCGCATCTTCACAAAGGGTAAGATTGAAACACCAGCTACAAATGTGGAAACGGATAGCAAGAAGAAGCAACAAAATAAGGAGCTTCATTCAAATGCCAATATGAGCCCACTTGCCAGGTTCTTGCTCTCAAGGTTCGTCAAGAAGCTGCTGATAACTTCTCTTGTACCCTAAATATGCAGCCTGTGTTAGTCCCAACAACTGACTTTTGCTGTGCTTAATAAAATTACTTTCTAGACGCGAAGCTTACATTTCTAGAGAAGTAGTTTTGTTAGTAAGAGAATCTGGAAATAAGCAACTTGAAAATAAAATTTAACTAGTTCCAAGCACACCCAATATGCTCTTTGGAAGAATCAACATAGATGATGATGCGATGTCTCCACTCTCCATAACTCTGCACTGGCACTGCTAATGCTACTGCCTCTATGCTTACCGTATTGAGTTTGATGTATGCTGATTATAAGTTTCCCCAACTTATTGCAGGTGGCAAGGCCATGTCTCCCGAGATCTAAATACTTGAAACATGGGGTAGATAATTATTTTTGAGCTATAATTTGTGGTCTTGTTTCCAGAGTTGAACTGAACCAATGTACATATCATTTAAAGAAACTGTAATTTATGTTTCCAGCCATTTTTGTTATTTCTTGGTCATATAGTTATCTGTCATTTTCCTCCTCAACTCTTAGTTCAGAAAGTTGCTGTACATTTAGCTTCTTGCTAGTTTGATTTGACTATTTGAGAATATAAAAAGAAATTTTGTGTGAGCAACAACTGTATGAAGTCGATTCTTTTCTATGGCACAATATTGTTCAGTATTGTGTAGTTGACATATGTTAACTTGAGGTCGGGTATTTTGGTGCTGCTTGCCCAAAATTTTGGGGAAATTTTTTTACTTATTGTTAATATAAAATTGAGCTTTCTATTGAAATTCAATTTGGATAACATTTTACAGAGGTGACATATATCATGTAACTTTGAAAATGATTTAGTGTTGGTGGCTGGCCTCACCTGTAGAATAGACCAATAAAAAAATTGTAATTGCCCCCACTATTAGTAGATTATAGCAGGTAGGCTCGTGGGGCTTGTGACTGATTCAGTATTACGGTCGCAGACACTGGAATGGAATTGTATGTAACTTTATCTATTTTTTTAAAAAAAATTTTTACGCATTTTCTTATACAAATTAAAATTAGACACAAAAAAATAAAAAATAAAAATTTTCTCCTCACCACCGCTTTGCCGTTCTCCTCCATGAATGCCTCTGAAATTTAAGTCCTCATAATACTATTGATTTACATCTACAAGACTACAAAATATATCGATTTAGGAAAAGCTCCTCTATTGAGTATGAGTACGGTAGATTTGGTACTTTTAACCGATAAAAATAGGACAAATAAATTTGAAAGCCTCAATTAATTGAGACAAGTGGATTTAAAAGTCTCAATTGATCAGTTAATTGGGCTTTTTATATAAACTTTTCATTTGTTTAAAGTACATGTGTCAATATATAGGAGATGGAATACTAGATACAGAAATGCTCTCATCGACTTAGTTTCATTCTCCCACCTGAGCCTCGCGGCGTAGCATCACCAAACTCCGACATTAGATCAAAATCACTTATCGACTGGGGTTGTTGATTGTGTTGGTTTCTGACTGAAATCAATGTCAAATCTAGTTTTTAGGGGGGAAAAAAGTTTTACTATTATTCAAAGAGATATGATGTTTGTATGACAAACGAATTCACAGTTTGAAAAAAGAAGAAATTCCACTAAGAATGTTCAAGTACCAGTCGTGTAGTAATATTATAGCACTAGACAGATAATATAATATAATATAAACCGTTAATGTTAAAGAGGATGTGGTGATGTACGGACATATGCCACAATACTAAGGTAAACCTATGGAAAATACATCACTGTCTACTGTCTAGTACCGTTATAATACCATACGATTGGTGTTTGAACATTACTAATAAAAACCCTCAAAATCCCCATAGGAGGGTAGGGGTCGAAGAATTAGAAATTTAAAAAGTCTATCCATCGCCTGTAACATAGAAAGACAAACATGATTAGCAGGAAAAATTTTGAAACAGTAAATAACATTATCGAAAAACAATCAGATTGAACCAATAGAGAATCACCAGTGTCACTCAACATTCAAGGAAAATGAAGATGCTGAATGAGAACATAGCGCCATTTCTAAAGCCAAACAGAATGTCACCTGAAAGTGAAGGTACCAACCAGCCTACACTGACCCATGGCATTTATTTCCAGATACAGCTTTAGAAATTTGTACAAACAAAAACAGATGAGTTCTTGAAAGAACTGATTGATCTCAAAAGTGCATATCTTTTAACTAATTATTAGCAAATGACTCCAACCAAAAATTAAATTAAATTAAATTAGATTAAATTAGGAAAAAAATCAAAATATGAGGGAAGACAACGAAACGGCATGAGGGCTTGGAAATGAACCCGTCAACCCCAAATCTTTTCTTTTCATGGCATCATCGCCTGAGTGGCCTCCGAGCTAGAGCAGGTGCCCTTTTTGGGATGTAAACCTTGTAGCTTACCTGCAAAGAGAGAAGATGCATATGCAGTTAGTATATATGATAAAATTTAGTATATATGAATTTTATCATATATCTAATGTGAAAGAATCATAATCTGAAACTAGTAACTCATGTTATACCTCTACCATTTCGCCACCCCTCATCACAGACATTTTTTTCTGCTCAAACTGTGAGCTGTCCTTAGCTTCACTTTGTGGGTTCTTGGAGGCATGCTCGCCAGAAGTTGACTCCGAAATAGCAGCAGTACTTGCTTTAGCTAGATGTACCACAGTAACTGGATTACACTGTGTGTTTGATGCGGGATTAACAATTGATGCATGAGCAGTACTGCAGTCCTCATTTTGTGATTGAGTGGGCAATGCAGCCCCATCTGATGCATTAGTGGCATTCTTTTTATTGTTGCTAAATTGCTTTCCAAAATCTTCATGACCAATATTATCTTTTTCAATCTTGTTGTGATGAGATAACTTCCCTTTTGATGTGGGAGATTTGGTATGATCCACGTCTTCAGTGCAACCCAGAACATCAGGGCTATCGTGCTGCTTAGTTGAATTATTCTGAATGGTCTCAGCCCCAGCTCCAGAATGCTTATTACTGTCATTCTCATTATCATTTTTGAGATTTGCTGTACTATATTTTTGAAGCCCTCCTCTGAACTTCCTCAAATTTTCCAAAGCTTTTTGCCTAAGAATTGACTCCAGATCATCACCACCTAGACCAGTAACAGAAACAGAAACATCAGTTATCTTTTTCTTCTCAAAATTATTTGAATCATCCTTGTTTGACTTGGTATCTAAAGTATTATTTTTTCGATCACTTCCATCCATTCTAGTTAATGAGTGCGTAGTTACTTCTTCTCCTGTCAAAGTTTCCACTTGACTCTTCTTACTCGATTCACCATGAGAATGATAGACTGAATCTCCTTTACACCCAACGTCATCACTTTCAATGCTTTTAGGAGAAGGGAAATCATCATGATTGTATACGATCTCTTCTTTGTTTGGATCTGCCTCCCATTTGTTTTCCTCCTTGTCTTGCGGTTGTTCTATAACAGCAATAACTGATCTCAGACGCCTAGGATTATTTAATGTCGCTACTACCTCCTCAGAGTGACTAATACTATGGCCACTATCCTGACTACATGAAGAACAACTAGGAGACCTTACTTTGCGCTTCCTGTGAACCTTATATCCGTCCCTACCTCTCCCCTTTTCTATCTCCTTGCCAGGAATTACTATTGCCCTTTGTGTGCCTGTAGTCCTGTCACTACTACTACTATTACTTTGGCACGTGGAGCAGCTCAGTGAATCAGAGCTAGAAATGACCCTCGTATGTCTTTTGGACTTCTTCAAGGATTTCTTCCTAGGCTTAACATCACGGCTTCTTCTCGATCTTTTTCTTTTTCTTACATGGTGTGAATCCTTGTCTCTATGTGGGCTGACAGATCTTTGAAGGGCTCTTTTCCTTCTACGTTGTAAGCTAGATTTGGTTTTCTTACTCGTATAATCCTTGTGCAAACTGGAAAGAGAATCAGAAGCTGAACTCGTAGAATAATCATCAGAGGAATTTGAATAATCATGGCGTATCTTTTTATATTTATTTTTTCTGCTCTTGTGATCAGATTCTAAAATGAAGGTTGAAATACTTGCTGACTTTAATGAATCATCGTCAGAATATGATGAAACAGAATCATGTGGGAGGCGCCGCCGCTTGGATTCTTTTCTCCTAATCTTCTTCTTCAGCGAAACCTGTCCCCATTATAATATACATCCACATTGAGATAGAAAAATTGAATTCCAATTCAACATGATTACTTCACCTAGATACAGGAAATGCAGTACTTGTTTGACAACAGGAAAATGAAGGGAAGAAGAAACATAGTGCCCACTGGGTTTTCCAAAATTAGTTGGCTCCAAAAATTCAATCTTTGGAGAAAAATGAGACGAGTATACAAACCAGATATATGAGATTACCATGCTTAAGTAACCCGAAATAGATTCAGAAAACGGAATAAGAATAAAATATCAATCAGACAAAAAGGAACCTCATCAGACGAGTGATACACGAATAAATAGTTTATACACGAGAAAGAGAGCAACCTTTGAGTAATTCTTGGAGCTTTTCTTCCTCGAAGATTTTCTTCTGGAGGAAGAACCATCGCCTCCCATTATTAGGGTTTCGATTTTCTTGTCGTCCTTCTCTTCTACCTGAAACTGAATAATCAATCGGAGGAAAATGAAAAAAGACAAACAAAAATCGAAAGAAAGTAATCAAGGGTTATTGATTAAACTCAAAGCAGAAATTCACGAAACAGAGAGCAATAAGAACAAGGCGTGAAGTTGGGATTGTAATGGGGAACCCATTAGAGAATGGAGACTACCAATGACGGGCGTCATTGGCCCCACGTTACAATTCTAATATAATATACTCCATGGAAAAACTATGACATGAAATGGTATTAAATTATTAATGTGATCATCTAAAAAAGAGAAATTAGTATTAAACAAATTTTTGGCTAACTCAATTTATAAGCAATTTATTTATAAACCGTCACTTAAAATTATTTCATTATTTTTACTTTTTTTAAAAAATAAAAATTAAAGATATTTTTTTACTTCTTTAAAAAAAAATCAATGAAATAATATTACGTGACAATTTATAAACAATCTATCTATAAACGATGGCCAAGCACATTTCTATAGAAATTCGGGTGGACAAGTCATAGGATCTACCACGAAGTGCACGGAAGGGAATTTCTCACCCATCGTGGCTGAACTGATCAGGGCAATTAAAGAAGGTTCGGAATTTGCAAGAATTATTGATCTTTATAATATCAATTTGGTGGAAACAGATTTTGTCCTGGCAATTCAAAGCATAAGGTTCACAAACCTCTTTCTCCATTGATGCATTTAAGCTCGGACTATGGAAAAGTTATGAAATCGATACGTGACTACTCTATCCGCCATACAAATAGGATGGCTAAACAAGTTATTCACGACCGCGCCGCCTAAGCTATGTATGTTAGAAATTGTAATGACTCGGAATAAACCCATGCTCAAAGCATCTTTAAGTTTAAAAAAAAAAGGCCGCACCGAGCCAATGGCGGTGCTAGCCAGAATTTTTCAAAAATTGCAATTCGATCCCCAAACTTCCTGATTTACTCCAAACCGATCCAAACGTTTATTTTATGCATAATTTTTTTTTTTTTAAACTTAAAGATGTCTTGAGCATGGATTTATTCCGAGTCGTTACAAGAGTGGTATCAGAGCTCCCATTCCTCTCCGTTGTATACAAGTATGGCATCCTGAAGGCGTCAAGGTATGTAAGTTAATTATTTACTATAGTACATGAATGGTATTTCTTACTTAAACATACTTGAACAATATGTTATCTTAATGCAAATATCATGTCATGTCATTTCTTTATACATAAAGATTTTCTTGTATAGGTTTGGAATCCATCTCAGTAACTTTGTTTTGTGGAGGATAGTTTAGTAAATTCCTAAATTAGAAGAAGCCTTGAACTCCTAATACTTAAGCATCAAAGGCCCGATGTATGTCAAATTTAATTTTAAAGAAGCTGATATATTCAACTTCATTTATTGATGTTATAAGCTAATTTAATTTATTTTTGTAAAGTGGATGACTGAGGATAGCACTTCAGTATCATTAGATCGATTGAGTCGACTTGTTAAGACACAAGCCCGCCAAATTCGTCAAATGATCGATCATAATAATACTAATAGTAATAAGGGTAAGTATGAAACCAAAGAAGAAAAAGATAGAGATATGGCAACAGATCGATTCCGTCGACCTTCTATCTTTGAAGATGCAAGAGATCCTATTGAAGCTGAGAACTGGATACGTACTATAGAGTGAATGTTTACTTATGCGCATATTCCAGAATCAGAAAAAGTAAAGTGTGCATCATTTATGTTAAGAGGCAGTGCTGGTTATTGGTGGGATACCTTGGTTAGTGTAGGTGAAACTGAAAATATTATGTGGGAAGTATTTTGTAGAAGACTTCGAGATAAATATTTCTCCTCGACTGCAAGGAACTAGAAATTAAATGAATTCATTCAGCTTAGACAAGGTCATATGTCTGTTGCTGATTATGTTAAAAAAAATTGATGATCTCTCCCAGTTTGCTACCTATATGGTTAGTACAGCAGAACTTAAGATTGATCGTTTTATTGAGGGATTATGACCAGAATTGGGGCGAGATGTTCTTATGGCTGGAACATCTAATATGAATTTATCTCAAATTGTGGATCGTGCCTTGATAGCAGAACAAGTAGAGGCAAAGATACAAAAGGCATGGGAAGCCAGGATTCAAAGTAACTGAAGGTCTACACCAAAACGCAACTGGAACTCTAATAATAAAAATCCTACAAGAAATGCCCCAAAAAGTTAACCAGCTACTAAGAAATCAAATTCAGGTGAATCAAAGGAAGTAATTAATCCCATTTGTCCCACCTGCAATAAACGGCATAGTGGACAATGTCGTTGGAAACTTGGACAATGTTTTAATTGCGGGAAAGAAGATCACATGATTAAAGATTGTCCAGAAGAAAAGAAAGCCCCTGCCTCTTGACTTGCTAGAGTATTTGCTATGGTTAGATCAGAAGTAGATAATAATGCCGATGTTACTGCAAGTACTATTTATATTTACTCAAAACCTACTTTTTCCCTTTTTTATTCAGGAGCTACCCATTTCTTTATATCTTTATCTTTTGCTCGAAGTGTAAATATTCCATTTACCCCTCTGCCTAAAATCTTGGATATAATGATCCCTTCTGGAAGCATTCAAAATGCTATGTTTTATTTACGTTGTATATTCATTAGAGTGAAGGGTATTGAGTCAACAGTAGACCTTATTATATTAGAAATTTAGGACTTCGACGTTATCCTTGGAATGGATTGGCTAACACATTATGGGACCTTAATTGATTGATTGCAAGGCTAGAACATTGCAATTTCCAGAAAAAGAACCAATCGCTTTTCCAAAACTAGCAAAAACTACTAGGATGATTATCTCAACTACAAGGGCTAAGAAACTTATAAGTCAGGGGTGTATGGCATTCTGGGTTAGTTTACATGGGATGAAAACAAATAATACAACCACCATTTCATCATTGCCTGTCATCAAAGAATTTGAGGATGTTTTTCCTGAAGATTTACCAGGACTTC
>CAVNYN010274590.1:0-13254 GCA_963692815.1 Nyctanthes arbor-tristis
GAAACTAGGATAAATATTACAAAGAGCACTATCTGCAAATGAAGAGATGATCTAAAATATACCTCATCTGGAACTCTGAGATACTTAATTGTATTTCCTCTGATGTAGCACTCAGGCATTCGCCAAAACCTATCTCCGTCCTACAGTGGTAAGTCATCTCAAATCCTTAAAAATTTAGCAGCAAACATAACACTCTTTTGAATATGTAACAAACCATGAAGCCATCTTATAGAACAATTACACTCAAGGAATAAAAAACGATAAGAGCAAGGACAAAATAAAGGACAGATCGGAAGAACATATAACTTCACGGAGATGAATGTTCATCCAAGTATCACAGTTAACCAAATGCCCATTGTATGTCTCTCCATTCTTCAGTTCCACCAACTGCCATGCATAACCATCACAAATATGAAATATGAGTGCATATACTTAATCCACCATGCTCGTCTACTTCTCCAAAATTATAAATTATCAGAATCAATAGCACTTAGGTGAGTTTAAAAAGTAAAAATCAATTTGAAAAACCTTTTATCCCACCCAAGTATGCCTCAAGAACTTGCATTTTCCCGCACATCTAAGTAAAAAGAGCGGGCTACCTCAGTAACTAAATAGAGAACTTATTTGAAACTTCCAAGCTTCACCAATAACCATTCATTAATTTTAAAACAATTTTTTCCCCTTTTGTCAATAAAATAGACATTTTAGCTTAACCAAACATGCTTCGAGCATAAATATCAAATCCTTGGGACATTAGCAACTCGTAATTTTTAAGATCCAAAACATAAACCACAATCAAACCCCTAAAACTAATGGATTACTCATCCAATTGCAAGGGGCAGAAAATAAATAAAAATAAAATAAAAACAAAAACAAAAAAGGAGGAAGAAATTAAAAGAGCAAAAATTTACCATGGGATGGCCCTGAGCGGTCTTGAGTAAAGACAAAGGAAGCTGCAAAATGAAACAATGACTAAGCGGAAAATCAAAGCTTCTATTCCACGATACCAAATACCCAAAACAAAACCTAGAATATGCATTGAGTACCGACTAACCATTTTCTTTGGAGTCGAAAGGAAACCTGCAATCAAATATTCAAAAAATATAAATAAATATCACAAAAAAAAAATTCGGCGGCTGGTTCTACAGGCAAGCATAAAACCATAAATCGCCAGAAAAAAAAAATGCAAGACGGAAATTGACAGAAAATCCTAGTGCACTAGACAACAGAGAATGAAAGAAGTTGGTCGAGTTCCTAGAAATTAAAAGAAGAAAATGGCGATGAAGCAGGACGTAATCCTATAATCGAATTACCTTGTGGAGATCAACACCAAGTTTCCTCTTTCTGGTTAAACCCTACTGTCCCCTTGCGCTCGGCTGTATGGAAGAATACGTTGACGCCGGGTCCGAATTCTAAACTACGTTAAGATAAATAAATTAAAATAAAAGTAAAAAATATTGGGTTAATTGTTTGAGAGATCATTGAAGTTTTACTCAACTTAAAAATAGATTACGAAACCTTAATTACATACAGTTAGGTCTCTAAACTTTAATTTAACGGTAATTAAGTCACTCAACTTCAATTATCAGCAATCAGAGCACTAAACTTTAATTCAGTTGTAATAAAATCATCATATTATCAATACCATATAGTTCATTTATCGAATAAAACAAAAAACTTAATAGTTGAAATAGAACATCTTGTTGGAGAGGAAAAATAGAAGAATAATTTAACGGTTCACAAAATCTTAGCATTCAACCAGGGGTGTAGCCACCTCAGGCCCAACGCGGTCGACGGACCGCACTGGACCTTGGCGTGCCCCAGTAAACAGTTGGGCTGGACCGCACTGAATTTTTAGTGCGGTCCAGCCCATATAAAAAAAAAAGTATTTCTTCTATTTCTTGCCTTGGCCCAAATTTTGTTAACATTCCTTGGCCCATTTAATGAATAATGAAGGTCCAAACTCCAGATCAGATGTGCTCACGTTTAGACAGCGAACTCCAACACCTTTCCAAGCCTCCAAACTCTAAAATCCAATCGACTCTCGAGTCTCAGCGCTCTCTCTCTATTTTTATTACAATATTTTTATTTTCTATTTTTTAAAATTTGGGCCGCGACAACCGCCCAGCTAAAACGAAATTTTTTTTGACCGTACTCAACCAAAATGCTGGCTACGCCCCTGCATTCAACATCTATATTGACATAATAATTTTAAATCATTTTTGGCAAATTGTAATGTCAACATGTTAATATAGAAAAACATGTCAGCGATCTTTAATATCTGTCATTAATTTCTTTTAAATGATGACATAATTGCAATTAAATCAAAATTTAACTATTAATTTGAAGGTAATCAAAGTTAAGTGACCAATAACTCTTAAACTAAAATTCAGTGATCTAGCCATAAGTAGAGTACAAATTTAGTGATCTAGCTATAAATAGAGTACAAATTCAATGATCTAATTTTAGCAATTAAAATTCAGTAATATAAATGTAATTAGAGTGAAAGTTCAGCAACTTTTGATACAATTACCATGTATAATACACATACATTTTTGTGTGTAAGCGCCGTACTTATGGGTAGCACAATTTTCCTGCCAAGATGAACCATCCTTATTTTCATCTTTTATTTTTACTCAACGTCGGTCTTGTCGTTGCTGGGACCCTAGACAAATTCTAAAAAAAGACCCCTATAACAAGTATCAACTGGGGGTTGGAAGGGGCTGGAGGCCTCTTCCCGGGGCTGCGCGAGAAAATTTTTTTGGTACTATATTCCTTAATTTTTTTTTTATCGTAACCTTTAACAACTCTTCCCAAATTAACAAGATTTGATATTTAATATATGTCATTGGAAATATAATATATACAACGTACCAAAAATTACTAAATATATACAACGTACCAAAAATTACCTAAAAATCACACATTTTGCAGTTTTATATGCAAAAATACTAATCAAATGTTCACAATTTAATTTCTCAAGCATTTCTTTCTCAATGGACAGCAAGGCCAAACCTTTTAGTCTTTTTTGTGACATGGTTGAGCGGAGATAGGTCTTGAGCAACTTGAGTTTGGAGAAACTTCTTTATGTGGTGACCACTATAATAGGTAGAATTAACAAGATTTGGTGTGCAATATATGTCATTGGAAACACAACATTACCCTTCATAGTTGTTTTTATGTATTGTAACATTTGAATTGCACTCTTCACTTCAACTGGTAGGTACATCTTCAAAATGAGCAATTCAGTATATAAATCTTCTCTAACAATGTCTGAATTGTCATCATGTCTCAAATATTGCTCCAAGTTCATGCAGCGCATCTTCAACTCATTGTTGCGCAATTGTCGTAACCTCTTAATGTCAACCAAAAAACCAAAAGTCACCGTATATACTCTAAAGTGCTCAAACCGGGTTTTGAGAGAAGATTGCGCTTGATCAACCGCACACACAAAGTACTCAACTCTAAATGATTCTTCAAGGAACAGACGTACCTACCATAAGAAAATAAAAACAAAATCTATATATATATATAATAAGAGAATTGTGGCTTTTCCCGCTTATTTTTTAGCTCTGTAAAATTTCTAGCTCTGTAATATTTCTAGCTCTATAAGATTTCTAGTGATATCATTTAATTCTTTTTTTTTTGTTTTTTATCTTTTTTTGGGAAATTGTTATGCTAATTTATTAAATGATATTCACTTTTTTGTTTAATAACCCATATTCAATTATCAATTCACGATAGTTTTTTTAGCCAACTATTTTGAATTAGAGATCTGTCACTTATCAAATCGAATACGAAACTAATTGGGATTTCTATTTCAAAAAAAGCAAATAGTAACCTTTATAATTTGAAAACACATGCATCGTACATCTCTAAATGAATAAACTTATAAAAATCTGTAACCTTATTGTAAATTTCAATTTTTAATGATTTTTGAAGAAATTTTTATATGGTTATTGTAGTGCAATAATCAAATTTAATTTTTTGTAAAATTATAGTACTCTAATTTACTGATTCTATAATTAATATAAATTGAAACTTTTTGATGATTTCCCATGGAACAAAATTTCAGTTTGTCGTTTTAAAAATGGTCATACTATATGCGGAGTTGGATTATTTATTTGAAAGGTAGCCGAATGTTCATACAGTTGCACTGTAATAGCTGTTCAACAATTTTAAACATTTTACTTTTATTGAATCGCATCAATTAATTTTTATTTATACATGCATAATTAACTTGTGCTGTAATTCAAATAAGTACTACACTGGTTGGGTTTCTCACATTCTAAACAGGAATTCTTGGGTTAGAATACACTTGTCCCTCCTCTCCCCTATACCTACTGTATCAAAAAAAAGAATTAACTGGTGCAAAAAATATTACTGACAAATAAACTCAAATATAATAGAATAGTTATAAAAACTTATGTCTTATAATACTAATATGACTCGACTAGCTGTATTAATAATTTATATGAAACTTTTGTATAAAACTTCATTAATATTTGTTATTAGAGTAATTATATAGAGACATATTTATCTGACAAATATTGGTTCCCCTCCCTTTCCCTATATCCGATGTATTAAAAAAAAGAATTAACAGGTACAAAAAGTATTACTGATAAATAAATCAAAATATGATAGAATAGATCGGAAAATTTATGCCTCATAATGTCAATATATGACTCAACTAGCTGTATTAATAATTTATTAAATTTTTGTATAAAAATTCATTAACATTTGTTGCTAGAATGATTATAGGTAGACATGTTTATATGATATAATAACTGATATTTGTTAGTTGACAAATATAAATTGGTTGTTTATATGCAAGTGGTGAATCTGAAGGCTCACAATCATCCAATATATAGTTGACAAATAAACATGTCACTTTTTCATACCAGATGAATATGTCTCTCTAAAATTACTATAATAATTATTACTTTTAGATCTCGTGCAATGCACGAGTGAGAATTCTAGTAAATAAAAACGAAAAACGACGAGAACAACAAATGTAAAGTGAAGGATACGCCACATCACTAGTACTCTTATCAAATTGTCTTTTCCTCCAAATGGTGCATTTTTCTTGGAATACAGGTTCAATTTCCAATTCAATTGTTTTTTGTGTTGCTCCATCCAAAGCTTCATTGAACCCATTTTCTCTATAGTATTCTAGAAAGACATCAAGACTTTGTAAAAGAATTGTAGCACCATCAATGTCTATGTTCTCCGCTTGGAGACATTTACTCACTTTGTTAATCACAGACAACAACTTATACCAAATTATCATGCTAAGAAAGAATTCAAAATTTGCAACGTAATCTGCATAGGTTTTGGAACATCAACAAAAGACTCTACCAAATCAAGTAAAGCATCTATTATACTTTGGGTTTGCTCTTTTATAGGCTTGAGACTGTCAATATGGCTTTCCAAACGCATTGTGGACAATGGCTTCACTGTAAAACCATGCACTTTATTTTTGAAGGTTTGCCATCTTTTGGTTGAAGTAGAGAACATCGTATAAATCTTGTGTATAACTGTGAAAAACCTCTCAGCTTTATCACCACATCTGACCATATCACATAGTGTCAGGTTAAGGCTATGACAAGCACATAGAGTATAGAAAGCTCCGAAAGCTGCTCGCTTTATACTTTCCACTCATTTTAGCCCCATTGTCATATCCTTGACCCCTGATATCATCAACATTTAGATCAATTTTGTACAAAACATTTTTAAGCTCAGTAAAAAGCCCAAGTCTAGATGTATCTTATACTTTCAAAACTCAAGCCAAAATTCTTCAACCACCACTACATTAGTCGTATCATTCATGCACTATATCACTAGAGACATATGCTCTTCATGACTCGCATCGAGTGTGCAATCAAGTAAGATAGAGAAAAATTTAGCATTTTTATTGATGTTGATAATTGAACTTTTTACTTCACCTACCAATATTTGAATAAGCTCATTTTAGATATGTTTGCCAAGATAGATGTACTGAATCTCACGGGCTGTAGCACGCCGAATGCTCTTTCATCACTGGATCGAACTTAGCAACCATTTCTACCAATTGTAAAAAGAGGCCATTATTCTCGGCATATATCTTTTCATTATCACCTTGAAATGGCAATGTGTTTTTGGCAACTGTGGTCTCTATCGCAATTATCCTCGTCAACACTTCTCTCCAGTGTGCCATTTCTTCATTCATCAACAATTGCATACTACTGTCAATTGTAGCATTTTTCCTAAATCTATTTTCCAATTCATTCCAACGAACCGTACAATCTAAATGCTCTGGATTTCTATCATGACCTCTAAGAGCTCTTCCCACGTTATGCCAATCCCTGAATTAGTCACTAGCCAATTGACTGACTTTAGACACAGTATCATGTTTAGGAAACAACTTGCAACAGAAGCAAAACTTGTCTTTAGAAATTGAATATACAAGCCACTTCTTATCAACTGTCTTCCCATTCGGTAGTACTCGGTTAAAATATACTGAATCAAAGTGTCTTTTGGTAGCACCCTTTGGAAACATGATGCTTTTAACTCTTTTTGGACCCCTCTCCACTAAATAATCTCTTCTTTTATGATCAATGTGTTTCCAATTTTCAGGATCCTCAACATCAATGTCTTCCACTTCCTCTTCTTCTTCTGTCCCTTCTAAACCAGTTTCATTGTTTCCTTTATTCACATCCTCTTCTTCATCCAATCGATAACGATTGGCTCATTCACTACATTTTCAATATTTTCTTTAGTTTCCGCCTCTCCTTTTTTCTTGTGAAAGAACAGATCGGAAGAGCTCTTGCCTAACTTTGTATTAAAGCTTTAGCCCTCGCCTTCTTTTTTTCTTTTTTGATATCCAGATGCATGTTTTGGAGGCATGACATATGCCAATTAATCACATCACTAGAAGAAACGAATAGTAATTAATCTTATTGCTATGATAGAGGCATCGTTTATCAATTGCAAATTATACAAACTAAAATTAACATGTTACAAGTGGGATGACACCTGCAAAAGTGCAAAATTTAGCCTGTTTCAATGCTATGTTCGTAAGTTACTACTTATTTGGGTTAGAATCAAGATGAAAATCTAATAAAATAATGCAAAATTTACTGATCACTTGTTGAGGAAAAATGAGCACCACCAAGATGGAGAGCAGTTCCCACAATTCTCTTACATATTTGTCCAATTCACTTTTTAATTATTTGACAACCCTTAACTTTCCAAAATAAGACCTCTAATGCCCTTTTGGGTACAAATGAATCAACATTTTGATCTAATCTGACAACTCTAGATACTAAATACTAACTACTGTATCACTTTAACATGTATTTCTACTAAAGAGATTTATTAGAAAATGTTTTCATCTTTTATTTTGGAGTAATATTAGAGTACTGCATAAATTTACCAAATGAGAAGTTCAAACCTATGGCATCTAAGACTCCATTGCATCTCTAGCCATTCTATATAAAGGTATCTTTTTTTATTCATTTCCTCAAATACCATAATCAAGGAACTCATAATCGATTATATTTACTATATTTCTTTTAAATAACATTGTAGGAGATCAAATCGATAATGTCCCTCCCCCCGAATAGTTAGCTCAATAACAGACATCAAATTCATTTTCTAACTTTCATCATTCTTTGTAGAGTCCAATTCTTGGTTTACATTATGTGACACTTAGAATAGCAAAACTTCAAAGTGAAGCCCCAATTTGAATTCTCTTTATAATTGAGCCTCATTAAGCCCTAAAAAAACAAACACCTCGTGCAGCTAAGGTAAGAAGGCAACTTCAATTGTCATTTCTATGAGACTCATCAAATTAACATTGTTACCATGACTAGTGGAGAGTAAGTCTTCCTCAAAGGCAAACTGGCCAAGTTATCAAGGCATGACATGTCCATCTTGAAGAACAATGAATTATATAACATTACAATGTTTCACTTTGAAATTTTAAGGTAGCTTCGTCTCTACCAATTATAATGTAATCGAATCAAGCACCGTACATATGAATTACAATAAAAATGGAAATGAGAAACATCAATTGAAAAAAAAAATCAAATAACGGGTAATCAATTTGTAAAATGAAAATACAATGAATTTCTTTCTCACCTCACCTCATCTCTGTAGCTCTGTTGACTGTTGGCAACTGGCAAAATCGGGGAAGAAGACATGCGATAGTAGTAGAAGCACCCAGCAGCAAAGAGGCGAGACAGTAGAGATTGAGTTTGGATAGCTCACGGTAGCAAAGCAGAGCAGAAAATAAGGTAGCAGTGCTGGTGCAGCGGATCGGACGGCTCACAGCAGGCGGGCAGTACTGCAGCAGCCGATGCCGATTGATTCGCTACTGACAATGCCGACTGGAGATGGGCTGATGGCGAATTGAGATGCAAATGGATTGATTAGCATATTAAGGTTCTTCAATTTTCAATTGGGGATTTGGGAATTGGGGATATTTTGAGAATTTAGGGTTTTTGGTAATTGGAAGGGAGAAATGATCGTGACCTTGTCCGGATTTTGATTTGTTTTGTTTCAGAAAATTTTTTCTCCTTTTTCATCGCAGCTAAATTTTTTTTTAAAAATCCAAATTTTGAAAAAATAAAAAATTTTGGGCCCAAATGGGCCATTAAATTTTTAAGGCTTGGGCCTTTATTTTTTAAATTTGGGCCCTGAAAACATTTTAAAAAAAGATTAGATGTGTTTTGGGCCAAGTATAACAAACTTAATTCGGCCCGTATTAGTCCTGGGCCTAAAGCGGCTGTCTCATTAGCCTCAACCCAGGAACGGGCCTATTTTTTACCACAAAAAGCTTTGTCGTAATGAGATTTCAGAAAGCATGCCATGTCATGCGTTTAATTCTGCCCATTTTCTCCCATTAATTCCTCTTATTTCCAATCAAGTATTTATTACTCTTGCCTTTTATTTATATTAGCCACTAGTGCATGAATATTTGCTATGTAATTTTATATTAGCTTTATTTTAACAATGGTTTGCAGTTAGGCAAGGGCTCCTTCCCAGTGGTTGTGAGTGGGCATCGGTTGGTTCAATTTGATTTAAGAATTCAACTGACACTGAACCGACTATTTCAGTTTGAGAAAACTCAAATTGAGCAGAATCGACATGCTCTATTGAATTGTAACTGATCGAACCAAATTTATGTCAGTCGGTTCAGTTTAAATTGTCGGTCTTGAACTGTTTAAAATTATTTTAACTTACTAAACATATAATTATAATAATTTTAAACTATAAAGGATCTATTCCATAGATCCCAAGAATCTAATATAAATAAAAGGAAGAAAAATTCAACTTGGTGCGTAAAACCGACAAATCAAAACCAAAACTAATTGACATTAACATTTTGTCTTAATTCAATGTATTACAAGCCTCTGTTTAAATAATTCACAACCACCTACTATATTTCGTCTTTGGTTCTCTTAGATTTCACGTCGACAAATTTAAACGACACTAGAGAGGATAAAGAAAGAGGGAGTGGGAGGGAGATAACACCAGAATATGGCAAGCGACGGCGGAGAAACATAGATCAGTGGAGTATGATACCGACAACGCCTCCTTATTCCAGTAAAGATTTGGGCACCGGCGGCGTGTTTGAGTTTCTCTAGACTGTAGTTGTGGAGATTTCAGCGAAACTGAGTTTTTGGGTAGTGGTGGCTTCTTCTGACTAGGATTTAAGGAGTTTTGTGGGTTTAAACAATGGATTTAGTGGTGGTCTTCTTGGGGTAGCATCGAGTTTTTTTGGGGTTTAATTGGATTTGGTGGAATTGCTGCAAGCTTGCAATTTAGTGCTTATTTGATTCCCTCTATCCTTTTTCATTATAATTTCACTTGCTACTTGTTTGATTACTGGTTTGACAACTGTCTAATTATTACTCACATTTCAAATTTCAACTAAATCTCCACCACTCATTTCGACCCATTATAATTTCATTGTCATAAGAATCAAACAAGCACTTGCCCTTATCAAAAAAAAAAAAAAAAAAACAAAAAAAGGTTTTGACCTGTTCCTCTATAGATTTTTGCATTGAAATTTTTCACTGGTCAGTGTAAGTGTGATAGCAATTGCCTGTTCTTCTACAGATTTGTATTTTTGTGTTTTTAACTTAGCTATTTTTGTAGAATTTGGATTGTGTTTTGTAGCAACCAGAGCAGAGGAGTGTTGCACGAGGGCTGGCCTGTCAATTGGTCAACAGTCAAATAGCAGAAAGTGGACCAAGAGATCATTGCATGAGACAATACGGCAACTTCCCAGCTCACCCTTAGTCCATTAGATCAGCCCCGCCATCTAGGAAACCCGTACTTGGAGTTGGAATCCACCATGGAGGTAGGACTGTCATGGCGTGGCTAATGAGACTATGGTTTAGGAATTCTTGGCTAATATACCAAAAAGTTTGTTGATTCTAAATGCTTTTTAGACTGTAAAAATCTATGTGAGGTTAAGGATGCTGTTTAAGAAGCTGGATATGGGTTAACGATTTTAAAATTAATGAGGATGATTAGCAGAACATATCCAACAATGAAACATAGCCCAGGAGTTGATAGAAACTAATTAGCCAGCCAAGAGATCAAAGTTTAGGGCTACTCAAATGACTGTCAAGTATAAATTGCTGCATAGATTACTGATGACCAATCTAGATCCACTCACATATAAGACTAAAATGAACAGACTTATGGCACTACTACTCTATCAGCGGGAAATTAAAAAGCTAATTGATTGGGAAAAACAGGTGTTTGATGTGAACAAAAATTGCATTTCTAGCAATGGACCTAGGATGTCCAAAACCTACAAACTTCCATTTCTATGAGTAATCTACAACTATCTAAGGGATCAGGGAGTGAAGGATAGGCCAGAGGATCAATGGTCCAACCAGTTACACTGCTGAGAAGGGATCATTGTGTTAAAAAATTTAAACCAGATTCACAGTCCTATGCTTCTATGGGATCAACTAAGCATGATACAGAAGGATTAAAGCAGCACAAATCTCACCTAGAAAATTAGATAACAGGTCTCAAAGAACAAGTAACTGATTTCCAACATGCTCATAATAAGTTCATTATTGTTTTTGATCTTTTATGTAATTTAGTGGTTCATTATTTACTTTTAAATGACCAAACATTAGCCTACAAGGATGAGACATCACAGTATTTCTGAGGGCCATACTTAATGCAATTGAATCAGTCGAGAATTAGGATAAAACTGGTCCAGCAACAGCAGATCCCAAGCCAGATCCATCAAAAAAAGCTGTTCCTAAGAAGAAAAAGCAGCATGCAGCTAATAAGAGTTCTAACTAGAAGAAAGAGAAAAAGAAATCTAAAACGGAAAAGAAGAAGGAATAGAAAATGAAGTTTGATAGCCAGGAGGAATGAAGGAAGAAGAAATTCTCAAAGCATTTTTTATATTTTGAAACACTCCATTTATATTTCTGTTTTTGATGGGTTTGTTTGATACACTATGTTTTTATGTTTTTGGATGATGGTTTTAAACTCTCTATGATGGCTACTAACTTTCAATTCAGGGAATCTATTATGATATTACTGGTTTTAATCCTTAATTATTTTTTTTAAGATTCTATTAACTTTCTCCTACATGATATATTTGGTTTTTCTTCTTTATAAAAAAGGTGAGAAGTATAGTAGCTTATCAAGATATATCTCTGTACAGAAGTGCCTCTGCTGGTTGGAGATCAACTCAGGAGAGTTACAAGGAAGATAGAGAAGTTGGCCACGGGAGTGTTTGAGATGCACATCAAAAAGCCAAAATCAAAGGAGTTGATTTTATCGTTCCTTTTTAGGGTTTTTAGTGAATTTAAGAATTTTTAATTTCTCTTTTCTCTGTACTAATCCTTTACATTTTAGCGGATTTATTAGTTTCATAGCATGGGTGTATGTGGTTTTCCTTTCTCGGGTATGCATTTTGGTGTTCTGTTTACATTCTACAAATACGCACGCTAGACACATCTAGGTCACATTCTAACACACAGGAAATACAATGAGAGTAGACAAGCAGGACATACTTTGATTAAGTACTAGAGAACCTCATTTCCACATAATTTTTTGCTTCCATATAATTACCAAACATCTTTTACACGTGTGCGGTCTTTAATTATTGCTAAAAAAGATGTGCCTATTCTTCATATGGTGTAGTCTAATGGGCCACAAGACATGTATTATTAGCATGGTTCGCACAACAAATGCCAAAAACTGAAGAAGACCGAACCATGCTAACTGATGGCTTTGACAAATTCTCTACTTTCTTTTGCCAAGATTGCAACTTGAGCCACTCACTAGGGATATGAGTACATCAACCTTATAAAGTCTAGCTTGTCTAGGCATTGAACGATCTGAATACCACTGATACTTGTTTGCCATCATTTTCTCTAAAATTTCTAATGGCTCATCATATGTTTTGTCTATCAGAGAACCTCCTGCTACTGTATCGATGTGCCTTTTATTTTCATCAGTTGAGATTTTCACCAGTTAACACATTGTAGAATGCCTAAACAATAAGACAATCAGGTAATCCATGATTTGGGCAATGTCTCAATAGTTCATTGTACGTTTGCCATGCCTCAAGTATAGATTCACCGTGGCGTTTACTGAAAGAGGTAATATCACACCTTAACTTTAGCATTCTACATGGTGACAAAGTGTCTCACATAGTAATCGAGTTTTCCTGTAAAGATTAGAGCCGTGTTTTGGTTTTTCCAGTCAATAAGAATGAAAATAATCTCATCTTTATTGCATCAGCCGACACCCCATTAATCTTGAACATATCGCATATTTCTAAAAATTTCCTCAAATATTATTTGGATCCTCACTAGGTAAGCCATTAAACTGCACTATCTGTTAAACGAGTTTGTTGGAGGAATGTAGTAGTTCCTGGCTAGATCTCATAGTTATTTGCAAGAATAATGGGTGGAACCAAACAAGTAAAATTATCAACAAGCATGATGTACTACGTTAGAGTAGAAGAAGCCTTAACAAATTGAGATCGGAACCTCATTTCCTTGACACCATTTCTCTTTCCAATCTCTGTTGTCTAAGTTTGTTTTTGAAGATCTTTTCTATCCATGGATTGAATAGCTGCAAGTCAGCATTGTCTGTTCTTTGCATGCATACCTGAAAAAGAAAAAAGAAATTTCAAAGTAAAGTATGAATTGACTAGTATCAATATTAAAAACTACTAGCCTTTCACCCGTGCTTTGTACAGGAAGACTGATTCTAAAAAAT
>CAVNYN010274591.1:0-18778 GCA_963692815.1 Nyctanthes arbor-tristis
TATATTTTTTTTACAAATTTTTTTTTTCGTTTTAAGATCACAACGTTTTCATTCTTTATTTTTAGTTTGTTTTTCCTTTAACAATTTCACTCAAAACACTAAAAAATTTTCTCTCAACTGAAGTTCTTTATTTAGTTTTATTAAACTTGAATCACATTGAAACGTGCCTAAAAAAATAACAAAACTCGATTTTTAATTTTTTTAGGCTTAAATCACATTGAAATATGTCAAAAAAATAAATTGGTGAAATTCTGGGCCGAAATTCAAATTGAGCCGGCCCAACCCGAGACCCGAGTCAACCCGAGTCAACCCGAGTTGACTTGGGTTGAGTCGGGTTATGGAACCGAGTCGAGTCGGCTCGGTTCCAAACTCGCCAACCCGACTCAGTGTCGGGTCGGGTTCGGGTTGAGGCCAAACCCGACCTGACCCGTCCGACGCCCACCCCTACCTATCTACCCTTGTATTATTTAAAAAAAAAAAAAAAAGAAAAAGTCCCCTAGTACCAATTTAGCATGTATTCATTGCGATGGCATGCCAAATTCTGCTTATTGGCCAATTTAACTCTAAACTTTATATTATTGTGCAATCAAATATAATAACCTTTTAAATTTGATTATTTCAACCTCAAATCGTATATTTTTTCTACAAGGACAATTATATTGCCACTACAAAATTTAATAACTACACCACATTTTAATCCCACCACATATAAAAAAGAAAATAGATACTCACACCACAATACATTTACATATATAACCCTATATAAGATAAAATATAACAAAAGTTAAAATTAAAATTAAATAAGAACGACGAGACATTTTTTTCCTACTTTCAATCTTGCCATCTGGTTAGCTATTCCCTCACCCAAAAATCAATCATTAGTTTTGGTGGCATCATCCATCTGGAGGCTAGATCTTGCATTCCAAAACCTAAAAATCCAACTTGAGAACACAAATAGGACGGAAAATTCTAATTCGTATTTCTTGATTCGGTTTATATATTTTCACACAATTTCATATTGCACAACAAGGATGAATTTTTCGAAAATTATTTTGATTTCAATGTTGTGAATTTATTAGAGTGTTTTGTATATTAATTTTCCATGGCATGCAGAGCAGCATTTCAGGAATTTTTAAGCGAGCTCAAAATATGATTTTTCTATAAATTTTGTGCTCATTTTAATTAATTATTGACGTACAATATGTCATTGTTCTTCAATTCAGAATTTAATTTTTGCCGGCACTAACCACTATTTATATTTAGTTCCACAATTATATTTTACTTGTTGCCGGAACTAAAATGGAGTAGAGAGGCGGAGGGAGATATAGGGATGAAAATACTGCCACAGTTACTAAATTCTTGATGCGGAAAATTAAAGAATTTGATATACATATAGCATTAAAAAGAAAAAATTTAGGTTTCTCAATTAAAAAAGGGATGAATGGTGATTGAAAAAAAAGGGATGAATGATCGGTTCCAGAAAAACAAAAGCCGTCATAAGAGGGTTAGGAGAAAAACAGAAAAGGGTTAATTTTGAATGTGGTGGGGAATGAAAAAGTAAAGTAAAACATATTTAAATAAAGGCTATTAATGTGATTTTATTTAAGGGTATTTAAGTAAATAAAGTTTTTATGGTGTGGGGATTAAATTTTGTAGTGGTAATATAATTGCCCTTGCCACAATCCAAAATTTGTTACTTAGAAGACAATATTACCCTCGAATTTTGATTAACTTAAAAAAAGTAGTATATAATAAATAAATAAATAAATAAAAATAGATAAGTCATACTTTAAAAAAAATTTTAATTTAATTTTTCTGCCCGAAACACAATCAAATTGTATCTTGTGTAATGATGACAAAAAAATGTCTAATTTGCCCAGAACTCAACAGATACCTGCTTGAATGGACAAGTATTTTTTCGATGCACAAACTTACGAAGAAGGATAAACTAGAAGTGTCTGTCTTGATCCATCTATAATGATTATTTAATTAAAAGTAATAAAAATGTAAAATAAATGAGGAAAAAATTTAAAAATAATAAAATAATAAATGAATTGATAAAAGGATCAAAAAGTCAATTTGTATCGCCCAATCTGCATATCAATTCGATCCGCTCTATACTGTTTTAGGTGGATCACGGAGCAAATCGATTCGTCACACTATCATCCATAAATTGTCAAAAGTTGATTTTTTTTCCTAATATAACTAAAATATGTTTTTAATTTTTTATCTATTTCTTATTTACTAATTTTTTAATTTAAATTAGAATTTAAAGGTACTATGGTCAAGATTGAATAAAAAATGTCAGGTCCAAGGTTAGAAAAGCCAAATTTTAGAGAAGGGTTATATTGCACGATAGGATTGTAATATATTTTTCCCACCAAAACTTTTAAGTGAAGGTCATTTTAAACTTTGCTTACATGTTATGTAAATTCTAACACAAATTTTATGCTGGATATATATTATTTTATGCCAGATGCATATCTTATATTTTTAAGTATTTTGATGGATTTATCTATATTTAAAGTTTTTTTATTTTTTTAATTTATATATATATATCTTATCTAGGAAGCATTTTCTAAATTGGATTAGACTATTTTCTTTTTAAGTTGATGTGTTAATTTTAATTAGGTTTTATATGCTTTTAAATCGAGTAGGGTTACTTTTTTTTATTACATATAATAAATATAGATAAATATGGTTTAACTGATATTTCATAGTTTACAAAATTCCCATTATGGTATAGTCTTATATAGAAAAATAAAAATGTTTGATTTCTCGATATTTAACAATGACAATGGTCCGGGTCGGGATCGGGTATGCTATACCCGTTATGTTACCTATATAATTTTTTTTTTCAGAAAATTAGCATAAAAACTGTAAATTGTTTTAAATTTAGAAAAAATACGGTCAAATGTTGAAATGTGCTATTCGGTAAGGTATTTATGGCATAAGGGCATCTCAACCCTCGTACTCTATTTTATAGCATCAATACTTTAAAATACAATACAATATACTTTATTTTAAAAAGACCTCTCCAACCCACATACTATATATTTTATCTATAACTATTTTTTCTTTAATATCCGTCCATTAGCATATTTTTTCGTTTATGGTATGCAGTTTGTGTTTTGTTTCCTTTTCAATGTCCTTCTGTAGCACATTGTCTTTGGTTGCTTCCTGTGTACAAGTTGGCTACAATGTTTTATGGAACGTATTTTCCTTGTGTTACGATCTCGCAAAGTAATGTCATTTTTTTAGAAATTAATTAATATATCAACAAGAACCAAATTAGGCAAAATAATTCAAATTACATAAATAATTAGTATGAAATCATTTCACAAGTGCTCAGGAATAACACTATGAAACCAACACAAAATAATAAAATCTAAAAAAAAAATTTCAAATCGTACACATTAAATGAATAACCATTATCCAAAATAAAAGGTGTTAAAAAAAATGACACGTGAACAGCAAAAAAAAAATTAAATTCATTAATATACATGTTATGGCATTTCCGCGAGTAAACAGAAATGTCACCACTGTAGCAAATTTTAAATTACCGTGTGCCGCCACGGTTGAGAATGGCCTAATGGAGTTTTACCTTACGGTTGGGAATGGCCTACTCCCCCTTCCCGTACACCTCTATCTTTGACTTTTCCTCTTATTATATGTCCCCGTGTTCCCTTGTTCCTTTTTTTTTTTCTTTTTCTTTTTCTAGTTGTTATTTTTTTCTTTTGCAAGAACTTTTAACTTGTTTCATTATCACTTTTTTTTCCCACTCTATGATGTGACTTTTTTGTTAAGTAGATATTCAAATGTGATATTTCAATTTTTTGTGATTTTTCTAAATAGTTATACAAATCTAACTTTTCAATTTTATATATGTGACTTTTTATATATATGACTTTTTAATGTAATATTTCATAAAATGTAATTTTATTTATGACTTTTTAATTTAATGTCATTTTTAATTAATCAATTATTCTATATGTGACTTTTTCTTATGTGAGATTTTTTAATGCAATAATTGCGCAAAATGCGACTTTTATATGTGATTTTTTAATTTAATGTAATTTTTAATTAATCGCTTATTCTATATGCGACTTTTATTAAGTAGTTATATAAATGTGACATTTCAATTCTTTGTGATGTTTTAATTAACAGGTTTTTTTATGTGACTGTTTTTAAATAGTTACACAAATGTGATTTTTCAATTTCGATACGTGATTTTCTCTATCTATGACTTTTTAATGCAATAGTTGCACAAAATGTGATTTTTATATGTGAATTTTTAATTTAATATGATTTTTAATTAATCAATTATTCTATATGCAACTTTTTCTAAATAGTTATACAAATGTTACTTTTCAATTTCTAACATTTTCTATATATGACTTTTTTTACGCAATAGTTGCACAAAATGTGACTTTCATATTTTATTTTTTAATTTACTGCAATTTTTAAATAATCGATTATACTATATGCGACTCTTTTTATTAATAGTTATATGAAATGTAACATTTCAATTTTGAGTTGTGCTGTTTGAACAAAAATTCAAACAAAAAGTTAAACAAAACTGACAAATGGCTGAGTCTTATTTTTCAACACATCACATCACATTTACATCAAAGATAATCACACATGACACATGGTTTATTTGTTACACTTTTTGTACTCTCCTTTGTCCAAATAGAATTTTTCTTCAATTTTATGTGACTTTTAGGGGTTGTTTGAACCTCTTTATTTTTTTCTATTTATAAATTTACCTATCATGATTTGACTGTTGATTTGACAATTATTCAACAATCACCATACATTTCAAATTTTAATTAAATATCCACCACTCATTTCCACTCATTATAAATTGTAAAAATAAAGAGCTTTAAACAAGCTCTTAGTTTAGTCGATTATTTTTTTATGTGATTTTTTTCTAAATAGTTATATAAATGTAACTTTTCAATTTCTATCTATGACTTTTTAATGTAATTGTGCACAAAATGTCAATTTTATATGTGTCTTTCTAATTAAATGCGACTATTTCTATTTATTAGTTTTTAACTCAATAGTAACCCAAATGTAACTTTTTATCTGACTTTCAAACTAAATACGACTATTTCTATTTGTGACTTCTTAATTCAATAGTAATACAAATGTAACTTTTATATGTGTGATTTTTTTATTAAATGTAACTTTTTTTCATATTTGACTTCTTAGTTAAATAGTAACACAGATATAACTTTTTAAAATTCAAATCTAATTTAAAAAGTTAGATTGTTACCAATAGAATATAAAAGTCACATATAAAAATAAAAATTTCACGTTTAATATAATTGTTTAATTGTTATTATAAAACAGACTGAGCCCGTTTAGTTAAGTTTATAAAGTAAATTTATAAAGAGAATTTATAAAGAGTGAAAATGAGTAGTGAAGATTTAATTAAAATTTAAAATGTGTAGTGATTATTGAGTAATTGTCAAATTAATAGTAAGTGAATTTTTAAATAGAAAAAATAAAAGATACCAAACAAACTCTAAATTATTCAAATAAAAAATGGTGGGTAAATAATAATAAAAAATAAAAAAATAAAAACTAATCGGGGCCATTTCGTCAACCGTGTCCGTAAATTGCGGGAAACACTTTCCAGAGAAGAAAATGTGGGAAACAAACATTGGCATGTAGTATTTACAACGTAAAAATACGTGCCGTGTTGTTGACATTTTTATAACGAGAAGTGTTATTTGTACACACAAAGTATATAATTTTTATATACATATTTTTAAATTTATTTACACTCTTTAAAAGTTACGATTTTAAGAAAGATAAGATAAATGACATTTAAGTAAATACAAAGAGGTGCATATAAAAATTATACACCTTGTGTATACAAATATCATTTCTCTTTTTGAAGCCATATTTTTCGATTAACACCCTTTTTCTACAGTAATTTCCTAAACACCCCAAACTTTTTTGTCTTATCCCCATACGGCCATATCCATCCCCACTTAAATAGAGCATGGACTGGAGACTATCGGTACGGGTAATTACTAATTTATTGGCTCATTTACATATTTATTTATTTTTGTTTTCATTTTTTACTTTGAATAGTATTGTCCTAGATATGGAGTTACGATTGTGATTGAAATTACCAATCTTTCTTGATAAGTTTTATTTTCTTTTTACTTTCAAATCATTAGAATTTTTGGTATATATTTTTGTTTTTTACTAGAAATGGTTAAACGAGCCGGGTATGGATAAAAAGTATGATAATCTTCCGCAACCGATTTTTCTTTATTTGATCTCCGACCTAATTATCTGTTAAGTTTGGTATTCTCTGTTTTAATAGGGTCGAGTACTCGCGGGTATCGGGTTGAACGGATTTTTTTATCATCCCTATTGAATTTGCTTAATTGCATTCCATATTGAATAAAATATAATAACTATTAGATAATAATAAGATAATCAAAATGTTACAATTCAATGTGGTTAATCATATATTACTAATATTTCATACTAATGTTAAGATGTAATTTGATTTGGTATCTTCCTGTGTAGCGCACGTGTAAGAATTTTGTTATACTAACAAGGATCAGAACCCATAAATTATGTTCCCCGTCTAGTGAAAATAGTCTCAGTTTCCTTTTTTGTTTGTCCTAAATTATAGTCCACTTTTATTACTTAGTTTTAAAATTTTCTTATATACCCGTATCTGCGTGCATTTATATCAATAAATAAGAATTAATAAAGTTGAATAACAACTAAAGAAATGTGAATATTGAGAAAATGTTCATAAATTCTACTTTTCCAAGAACATTAATTGGATTTTCTTAATCTACGTGGATTGACATGTGACTATTTTCATGAGACATAGGGAGTATAAAAGATTCGTCTACCGTATCAATATGAATAATGATATGTAATATCAGTGGTACTTGACACCAGTCTAGGTGACAACTAATGTGACATTAAATGATAAATGAAATTATATGAATGAATACATGACCTACTTAATTGAACTTATCATTTAATATCATATTGATATAGTGTCAATTATCAATAATGTTAAATAGTAATACTCTAATGTAATATAAGTAAGAAAAACAAAAACATATCATTTGTAAACAATCTAGTTATGACACATTCGAGAAAACCTCACGTCCTATGTGAATTTGAAAATCCATGTGGTTTAAATTTTAAAAAAGAAAATATAAATTTTAATTGCCAAGAAGAATTTACCTATAGACCCAAAAAAGATATCCTTGCTTTTATCTAGGAAAATATTATTTATAGGTAATCATTCCGACAATCTTTTATAAAAAAGGGTAAATTTACAATCTTACTCATATATATTGTGTAATTAAGAAAAAAATAATTTAAGAATAAAACGATGCACTTACCCTATTTTATAAAACTCATTTATCTATGACACATTTTACTCTTCTCTTTTATTTATCTCTTTTTAAAAATCATCCTCTTCCTCCCGGCACATTCTACCAAAAATTCTAAGAAATCAGGTGCCTGGCTCCTTATAGAGCCAGACACCCAATGAACTCCATAAAGAATCAGATACTTGGTTCTATAGAAGGACTCCACATTCTACTGCTGTGACATTATACTGTAACATTATCCTAGAACGACATTTTTACCTCTACTGCTGTACTTCTACATGTACAATATTTTTGCCATGTATTTACACACATATTGCAAGTTAGCAACCAACACCTTTACCACTAGGTTTTCCTGCTAGAATTTGACAGTTCAAAAAGTGAAATTCAGGAAAGCTTACAGGGGAAGCGAGCAATTAATCTAACAAGAGAGTCATTTCTTGATGATCTCATTTTTACATCGGGAACTGACATTCCAATCTTAGCTCAGAAATGATTCTGTTCTTGAGTAAGAAACAGTCATTTTTTTCTGCTCTAAAACCAGACTTTTGAGAACCAGAAGTATTTTGGTTTTGCACCATCTGCAGTCCTTCCGAGTACGGCACTCCAGTAACAGAGGGATAGAATAATCACAGTGAGAAGAAGAAGAGAAAATGGGAGAGATCGGAAGAGCGTTTTTACCGATGGCTAATCAACAAATATCCCAAGATAATAGTTCATGCTGTACGAGAAAAGGGGGAGTTTTTGGAGAACTATGATTTGCCGAACAAAAATGGGGAGTTTGAAAATTTTTACATAGACATGAATGGGATCATACATCCCTGTTTTCATCCTGATCATGATGTATGTATGCTCTTTAACTTTCTTGATTTCCCCCAAGTCCACTGAAATGATTCTTTAGTTTAATTTGTCCTAATATTCCATGTTGTGTTGTTGTTTTCAGCTGTTTCCCCCAACAACGTGGGATGAAGTTTTTGACAATATCTTTGAGTACATCGATCTGCTTTTCGACATCGTACGGCCACGGAGGCTGTTATACTTAGCCATAGGTGAGTAATGATATTTTCCAGCTTTCATGAATTTACAGAGCCTATTCCTCAAGCAGATGAAAACTTCAATGCAATTTATGAACCTTCTGGTCCTTCTCTCATTGTGTGGAGAGCAGAGAACTATTATTCATTATCAAGAACAGGATCAATGCCAAATTGTGTACAAAATGCTAAAACTTTAACATGTAATGACAAGGACTTTTATGATCTATCAGTAAAGTTAAGTCGAAATTTTCATAGTTGATTTAGAACTCGTACAGAGAAGCTTATATCGTCCTCTAGGAATCGGATTGCCAAAACTTTTATAGGTGATAGGCTGATCGGTGGTGTTTATGTTTATGTGTTCATTGATTTGCTCTTTTTACAGTATTAATTACTATTTTAGCTGTACAGATAATTTTAGTTATAGCTCATGACTTGGCGTTTGATACAGATGGAGTGGCCCCGAGAGCGAAAATGAATCAGCAAAGGGCCAGACGGTTTCGCACGGCCAAGGACAATAGCATTGCCGTAAAGACATCTCTTTTGTTTTATTTTAACTTAGTAGCAGTGTTCGCGTTCAAGTTACAATATTCCTATTTAAGCATGTATTTTTGTTACTAATGTTTCTGACTAATATTCATGTCAATGCAGGAGGAAATGGAAGAAACCTTAAGAAAACAATTTGAGAAGGAAGGAAAAACGGTATTGACAAAAGAAGACTCACAAGTTTCTGATTCGAATGTCATCACACCAGGAACGGAATTTATGTTCACATTGTCAAGGAAACTCGAATGCTATATCAGGCGGCGGATAAATAGCAGTGCTGCCTGGAGGGATATAAAGGTTTTTTGGAAAGTTTTTCTTTACAGGTTTTATTTCAAGGAGATTTCATAACCATTTCTGCTAAAGATTCGATTGACTAAAGCAATTTTTGTGCATATAATTTAGGTTATTCTTTCGGATGGTAATGCCCCGGGAGAGGGTGAGCACAAGATCATGTCTTTCATTCGTGCTCAGCGTACAATGACTGGTTATGATCCAAATACACGCCACTGCCTCTATGGCCTGGTATGTACAAGATCATGATTTCAGTGTCATTTCATGCGACCAAATTTTGGTGAAAAGAAGTGTAGACTTGAAAAAAAAATCTCAAGTACTCTCTTTACTTGTGCCTTACGGTCTGATTTTGTTGCCTTTTAAACACAGGATGCAGACCTGATTATGCTTGCATTGGCAACCCATGAAATGTATTTCTCTATATTAAGAGAGGTATAACTTTTAAGCCTGTTTCTACATGTGCCTTAGACGATTCTAGCTTTAAAAAGTCCATTATAATTCAAGCTTAAGAGTCTAATTTGATGTTTCTGAAAAAATAAAAAATATTGATTCCAGCTTAAGTGTGTTCATGAGCATATTCTAGTAGTCCATCAATGTCTAACAAGTTATAAAAAAATGGAAGCAAAAAAAAAAAAAGAAATTAATATTGAACTTTATTGTGTAGGATGTACTGGTCCCAGATGAGCCAACTTCCCGAGTATCAGCTATTGAGCAAAGTGTTCAAAGAGCTGAAGTTTTAAGTTCAGAAAAATCTGAAGTATTTGATAAAGCTGTTCATATGAAAAGTAAAAAATCTATGTTGTTGAACAAACCTTTCCAGGTATCAGTCTCTTAAGTAGCATTTATTCATATAATACATACATATGCTGTAATTAGAATTTTCTTTAGTTAACTAAATTTCTCTTGATTGTGTAGTTTCTGCATGTTTGGATACTGAGGGAGTACTTGGAGCTGGATATGGAGATTACCGACCTTCCGGAGAAGTTTGTGGTGGAATTTGAAAGGGTGGTCGATGATTTTGTCTTCATCTGTTTCTTTGCCGGGAATGATTTTCTTCCTCATATCCCGAGCCTGGAGATACATGAGGTTTTCTTTTAATTCTTTTGTAGTCCTAACTTAATAAAGCATTCTTTAAATATTAAAATGAGACAAGTTACTTGTAATTAATGTATAGAAAAATCTTTGCTATTGCAGGGTGCTATAGATCTCTTGATGCATGTATACAAAAAGGAATTCAAGAATTTGGGAGGTTATTTGGTTGATTTGGAACGGGTAATTCATTTATATGCTTATATGGTCTAACTTATGCACATGTAAATGAAGTTAAGTTTAGCCAAAACTTGCTAGTTACATTTTTTATGGTTACATTGTGACAGGTGAACGAGAAACATGGGAGCTACATTAAGCTGAAAAGAGTAGAGCGGTTCATACTTTGTGTTGGCCAATACGAGGACCAAATATTCGCAAAGAGATCTTGGCTGAGGGACAAAAAGAAGAGGCGTATTTTATCAGAGCTTGCTGATGAAGTAATTTTGGATAACTACTTTTTGTATCTGATCGAATGAAAGTATTGGTATAAGGTACTACTTAGTGAAATTAATCCGTATACTATGTTTATTCAGCAAATTGATGAAGGTGAAGAGAAAGGGAATGGAGATGGCTTGAATTTGGTTATGTCTGATGTCTCCGTTGATGTAAATGCTGCATTGAACCAGATTGATAAGCTAAGTTTGGATGATTCAGAAGTACGTTCTTTTCTATTTATGAAAGTTATTCCCCTTTAAGTTATGAAGTTTGCCCTTTTCCTGCTTCCACTCTTGCTTATATGTACATTTTGGTATTGTTTTTTCATCTCAGATTCTACGTAACACGAAAGAGCTTAAACACAAATTACAAGACCAAATTCGAGGGTTGGCAGATACGTTCAAGAACGGTAGCCTCGGGATGGATAAGGTCTATAAAATTATATTAATACAGTTCCTCCTCTCTCTTGTTTCTTTTTTCAATAATCTTGTGTAGGATGATGATCGGTCTTTCTTTCTATTTTTACAGGTTAAATTGGGTGTAGCCGGATGGAAAGAGAGATACTATAAGGAAAAATTTTCTGTCGAAAGCCCCAGGGATATTGAAACCGCCAGAAAAGAAGTGGTAATCAGCTTTAAATCACATAGAAATTACTTTAATTATAACTCTTTTAAGAGCTTGGTGTAGCTTTCGGTATCTTGTGAAATGTGTGTTATCTCCTAATTGTATATAGGTCAGCAAGTTTGGTGAAGGACTCTGTTGGGTTCTTCTTTACTATTTTTCTGGAGTTCCCTCATGGACATGGTACCAAGTTTCTCACCAATGTACGTTAATTTCTTGCATAGTGCTGCAGAAGTACAGTAAATTGTTCTGATATTTTATTCACAGGTTTTATCCATACCATTATGCTCCGTTTGCATCTGACTTCAAGGGACTTTCGCAGTTAAATATAAATTTTCAGAAAGGACGGCCATTTAAACCCTTTGATCAGCTCTTGGGAGTTCTTCCTCCAAGAAGGTATTGTTCAGTAATCATTGGAATTTTGTAGTGTGCATTTTTGTTCGTGTGAAACTTACCATCTGAAAGCAAATTTGTGTAGTGCCCATGCTCTACCTGTAGCATACAGGGGCTTGATGATCGACGAGAGCTCTAAGATCATTGACTTTTACCCTGCCGGTAAGTCCTTTTCACTGTGAAAAGTGATTTGCTGCAAACAAGCATCAGATGATTTCTATTTCCTTTTTGTTATGTATAGAGTTCGAGATGGATATTGATGGGAAAAGATTCACTTGGCAGGTTAACTTCTGCCTTCCCTTGTTGATTGTTTATATTTTTATGATCATTCAGTTTATAGCTGCCAATGTGCTTTTTGTTATGCCTCCCATAGGCAATTTGCAAACTTCCTTTCATTGACGAAGAGCGTCTTTTAACTGAGACGATTAAAAATCAGAAAGAATTAAAGGTAAGAGAAATTTGAGCATGTTTGGCTATATGATTAAACTCATTTTTTGAGTAACTTTTTGACATGTTTAGGTTTACTTGTTAGTTCTAAAAGTTTTATTATGTGCAGGATTATGAAATAATGAGGAACATGGAGAATCCTGATAAGCTGTTTGTAAGAAGCTCAAGCAAGCTCGGTCGAAAGATTAGATCCTGCTCTGAAAGATTCTCAATGGAGGATAATCCAGTGGTAAATAGCATCTCAAGGTATTATGAATTCAATGTTATGAAGAATATGTCAGGCTTAGCTAAGAAAATTTGCTTATTTTGATAACAAGTGTTACTTTAAAATTAGTGTTTGTTCTACTTTAAAGCAAGAGTAATAACTTAACACAAAATGCTTCAGTAAACATTTACTCTGGAAAACTTATCTACTGATATCATGTTCTCAGTGAGCATATTAACAGTTTCATGCATCTGAAATTTGAAGACTCCGGTTTAGCTGAAGTTGATACTGAGGATTATGAGTGCACGCCAACTGTTTTGTAAGCCCGCAAATTTGAGTGAATTTCTAGTGCTTCAGGAGTATTGTTTCTTATCTTTTTTAACCTACTTCCTTATGAATCCAGATGCATCTTGTACGAGACACCTCAAAAGTGTGTATTTGTCCCAAAGCTTTTATCAGGGGTAGAATTCCCGGATAAGGTAAATATGTATATATATGTTTATGGTAACGACGTTTGCACAACACTTTTTCATGGATAAAATTTTAGCCATTGTGGATATATCTTTTCATTAACTTTTAGTTACTAAGAGTTTGTTTTTTCAGACTGTTTTCCAAGAAGATATACAAGAAACCAACCTTTGGCATGAACAACGGGGCAACAATTCCTACTGTAGTCAAAGGTTTGGCAATTCACCTTGTCGTGCGTTTCTATCTTATTTCCTTCTATGTTGAATGTTTTAGTTGATACAAGGACGAGGATATGCAGGGTTCAGAATCAAGGGTGGCAAGGAAAAGTGAACCGTAGAGTCGAATCTAGTTCACAACACTATGTTCATGAGGTTCAGAATCAAGAATGGCGTAGAAAAGTGAATTATAGAGTCGAATCTAGCCCAAAACACTCTGCTCCTGAAGCCATCATACATAGAAATACTTATGGCAGAGGGAGAGCTCCGATATATGCTCCCAACTCCCACGGCTATGAGAGACCTGCTTTTGGTAGACCTGTTGATAGGTCTATTAGAGTTTCAAGTCAAGGCTATACTCCCAACTCCCATGGCTACGGGAGACCTGCTTTAGGTAGACCTGTTGATGGGTCTATTAGAGTTCCAAGTCAAGGCTGGTGCTCAGATTCTCGGGGAATGTACATCAGCAAGCCGGTACCAACCATTCTAGATATATCAGCAACTCGAGAGTTCCTAGTTCATTTGTACCATTTCAAGGCGTTGATGGTCGTCAAATATCAGAACCTCCCCGGGTGAATACTTCCTGGCAACCGCGTAGCAGGCACGAAGAAAGCTGGAACCCGAGAGTTCCTATTCATGGAAGGCCATATCTCGGCAGCACTGGTCATGCTCCAGGTAACAGCAATTTTTGGCCACCAAATAACTTGAGCAACAGTGAAGTTTGGCGTGGACACCTGCAGGAGAACGCTAACCAACCTTGGCAGCGGAATCAATCAGTATCAGCCAATTACACAGCTGGTCGTGGGAGGGGCTGAGATTTCCTTCATGCTTCTGATGAGAATGGCTGGAGAACCTGAGCAGTAAACGTACTCTCTTTTGATATGCAAACTGAGTACAGTTTTTGTAATGATGAAATGCAAACCAGGTTGTGGTCTGGCATTTCATTTGCAATTTCATCAAAGAAATACCAGATGTATTTGTTATGAGGTTATTATCAAATCTAAAATGGAACTACTCTCTACCTTCTCACAATACGATAACATATTCGTTAATTCAACAAGAATGGTTGGAGCTCAATGAGATCGAGTCTCCTAAGGTTTTACATCATTACATAGTCATATAAATGTCTTCTCATAATGTCTGGAGAAACTAATTATGTTATGATATTCTTAAAGACTTCCTGTCACTTACAGGACTGCTTACTGAACCCAAACCTCTCATTTCTCAGATCATACTCTACCTGAAAGTTCTGCATCTGAAAGTTTCCCAGAATTATGGATGGCCCATCACTCAGTTCTTGTCCCAAGAAACTATTTGCTGTAACCACAGTTAAACATGTAACCAAAACTTTATTATCACTAGCAATGATGAAATAATTCTCCAATGGCAATTCCATTTCTGCACCACCTTTGAAATGTAATCTCAGTTCAGGAATTTCCACTGTTTTATGCCCTGAGATATCGAAACATGGACTTAAACCTGTTTGCTTTTCGACGTTTTCAGCTCTTTTGTAGTTTTTTACCTGCTCAACAAATGCATTCATAACGAGCTTAAACACTGCTGGATTCATGTAAGTAAAGGTGGAGCCTGAATCCACTATAGTCCCACCATTGCCGTTCGAATCTACTGATAAGTACTCATAAGGAACTTTAACTCTCTGTTTTCCGACCGTGATTTTCCTCAAACCAACATAGTAGTAGTTGGATACCGCACTATTTTCAGGACTGATGGGGTTTTTCAGAAGTGGAGTGTAGGTTAAATTTGCCGCCTTTTGACCAGAATTCGACTCACTGTCCATGGATAGAATGCTACTTGTGTCTGTGTTGTCAAGCTTGTGGGAAAGAAGACAGTAAGAAAATTTCTTGAGGCCTAATTGACTAGGCAATGAGGAAAGTCCCCGGCCGAAGCCAGCTATTCCAGCTGGTTGGTTTGACGAAAAGAGCGAGCATCCTATAACAAAATTTGGTATCCTCTTTTCTGACAGATAAAGTGTTTCCACCATTGCTATACCACCTGTGGAGCCTGAACCATACAGAATTAGATATGGAGGGCAGATTTCTGTACAGTTTGTTTTATGGGAATCAAATGCAGCATGAATCCAATGACATTTCGGGTTCTGACATCCTAAAATCTTGGCTGAAGAAGACCTTTTAGGAATGAAAGACGGAATAAAACCTGAACCTGTGGATGAAACTTCACAGTTTTTACATACATAGTGTTTAGTACAAGGAACCCAAGAAAAGCTGCTGCCAGTGTCCATGATCAGAGGAATTGATTGGGGTGGAGTTCCAAACTTGAGAGAAATGGAGTAGGCTCCACTGTATGGGAATAGGGAAGTTGTGGACAAAGATCCATTTTTGAGAACTTTAAGGTTGTGGGCTCTGGCTAGGGAAGCAGAAGCTAAGTGTTTGAGCTTCTGGTATGGATCTGAATAATGATTTCTGTTCCAAAGTGAGATGGGAACTGTAGTACTTGTAGGAGATGAAGAAACTGAAGAAGATAAGAAAGACAAGAGAACAAGAAAGAAGAGGAAAGAAGAGAGAGCCATAGATTGTTTTGAGGTTTTTGTGTTATGTTAATGTTGGAGAAGTAACGTCTGCTTCTCTTGTCTTAATTTAAGCATATAGCGAGCATCAAGCTTGGTTTTCATCTAGATATGCGACGTGGCCTGGCAAAAAGTGACACCACTGACCAATTGCACCTTCAATTTCGTAAAAAGCCATGTTCTCGAAAAAGAACGTTGAATCATCTTCTGTGGGTGTCGCGGACTAAAACAAAGAATATATCGATTTTAATTTTCTTATTCTTTTTCAAGACCTCTCACTTTGCATGTGATTAAAGGATGGTCAAAAACAGCATACAATGTGTATGGAAGTGGGCACTAGCAGCTGTCAAGATTAAATATTATCCAGACACGGCCTCAGCTGCATAGTTCATGAAATTAATGACTTTCTATACATTGCACCTTGGTTGATGTCATGCCAACAATTTTTTGTCACTCATTATATCAAGAAACAATTACCTGCTCATCTAACTTTAAAATCCCGATTACATTTATTCACCAAGAGTTTGGTGTCACATAAAAGCTTAACTTGTTACCTAAGAGCGAGTTCTTCTCGAGTTTCTGTAGTAATAATGGTATTTAAGAAAGTTATCAACCTTAAGAGCACATCCCTCATTATTTCAAGTAATTATACAGCAAGTTGAGTGAATTATAATGCAGATAAAGTCCTCATGAAATATGCTAGCAGGGTGAAAGGGATTCCCATTTATTTCGAAGATCAAATATAATTGCATTTGGTGAAAGGTAGCTCTCACAATTTTGGTACAAATTTGTTTTACTCAAAAGGAAACTGAACTTTAGTTCAATAGTGTTTCAATAAAAGGCAAATTAGCAAAAGTTAATGTCACATGTGAACTGTCCATTAGCTTGAAAATGTTGGCCGAAATTGAAGTTCTGAAGTGGCTTTTCTTCTGATTTGTTTTGTCATCTCCTCATAAAAGCGCACAATATTGAGGGTTAAAATCTACTTTATGTGCATTAAAATCTACTTAATGTGCATACGTATGCATACTTTCTCTAATATAAGCAAGAAGCATTTCTTCCCTCTTAAGCCAGATGCATGCATTTCATGGGTAGGTCTTCTCTTTTGTACAAGGTAAATTTGACGGGACGGTATGAATAACTAGAATACCCTTTTTTTTTTAATGCGCAGTGAAAATCGACCACAAGATTTAGAGAAGAAGACAATGGCAGTTTGAAGAAGAAAATGATGAGAGAGAAGTTTGAAGATGTATGGACAACCATATATTCTACTTTGTACATGTAGAAAAGATAATCTCCTTACAATCAGTAATAAGTTAAAGTTCTACCAATCACGTACAGTTCAAACCGTCCAAAGCTTCTTGACAAGCTTCATACGGGTTCTAACTTCTAACCTCGATCTTTCCTTGACATTTTCTCTGGCCGGATCAGGTGGAGGGAGGTTTTGGTGTAAGTAATTAACGTCGGACTCATGTTAGTAACTTAGTTTTGATCTAACTTTCCCTCCAACAATATGTTGGTTTAGTAATATCTTTATTAATAAATTAAAAAGAATTATGTAATTAATGTGCAGTTTGCATATAGTATTTTATTATTGGGGCAGTGAGTGGCACCGGCACATGGCCATGGGGTACCCTTTCCCCAACATGTGAATGGTCACATTCCTGTAGAGCTGGGATGACAAACGTAACAACCAAACTCCAAAGACCTTGCCACTATTTGTAGCTGGGATGACAAACGTAACAACCAAACTCCAAAGACCTTGCCACTTGCAACAAATAGTTACGCCTATTTCATTTCTAATGGCTTCGGGACCTTTCGTCCCAAGTACGTATAAAGACAGGCAGACACATTTCCTCAAAACGGGGCTTCTGTTTATAGGAGTGACAAGGATCTCGCCAATAGCACAACTAGTTTGATTCAACAGAGTTGCTGATGATCGAGTTACTTTAAAAATCTTCAAGTTCACGTAGCAATGAAATGAACACAGTGCATGTATAGAAAAACAAGGCGTAGAAATATAAATTTTACCCGACTTGGTATAAATGGCATTAAAAAATTTCATTCATTCATACAAAGAACGCAGAGGTTCACACTATTCTTGAAGGCTGTTGGAAGTGAGGTTTCATTATGTAGCCTATAAATGGAGCCAACAACAGACCAGTGATGTTACAAATGCTTTCACAGGTTACATTATTGTTGCTTTGCCTTCTTCCGTGCCAAAAACCGCTCCTTAGCTGCAGCCACGGCGTCCTCGCTCCTCTTATGATGGTCTGGTATCGGTTTATCAGTATCTGATGGTTTGTCAGCAGGTTGATCTTGTCTTGAAGCATCAGAAACGGGCTTTGCAAATCCCTTTTCTAACTTTTCCTCGGAAGGTCGATCCTCAGAAGTTTCCCTTTGCTGCCTCTTTACTGGCCCAGCAGATCCAGAACTTGTATTGATGGCTGCAGGGACATTTTCTGGCGATTCTTGCAATTTCTTAACTGTTTCTTCTTGCTTCTCTTTTGTTTTCCCTGAGCCAGCCACTCCTCCACCAAAAGCAACATTTTTTTCGAGGTTGAAGTAGAAGTCACTAATATCAGTCTTATTTGTAACCTATAAGATTCCAAAAAGAAAATTAGTAGAAAACTCGAGTGAATTATTGTCCAAGACAAACAAATGGATATAAGATTAATTGACAAATACACAAGTTAGAGAAAAATCTATCAGCCAGCGGTTATGAAAGGCAAAGCAGAAAATATAGAAATTCTAAGTGGTATAAGTTCCAAAAGACATTGAAAAATTTATCACCAGGCAAGACAAGTTGTGCTTCAAAAGCACATGAAGCAATTTACAAGTATGGATTTATATACAACAAATTCATCAGACAAAATTCAATGTTCTTTCACGTTCCCATAAGACACACACACATACAAAAGAAAGAAAAAGAAAAGAAAAGAAAAGAAGCACAACATATATTAACAGTAAACATGCACAATGCATTATTTCTTAAGACGTATCCAGATACAGTAATAGACATGACTTAGTAGGGGTTTTGACTCTTATTGTCTTTCTCCCATTATAATTTCACCTACCCGGCTACCCTCAAGATGACAACTGTTCAA
>CAVNYN010274593.1:0-15383 GCA_963692815.1 Nyctanthes arbor-tristis
GTGTAAACCTGTCCTTGAAACTATCACGACTTTAATACATTTATGTCCACACCTATAGTATATATGTTTTTACATCTTATAACATATAAGAAAATAGTGAGTTATAATCTTTCTATTGATTTGAATTGTACTCTTCATTGTAAATGTTTTTTAATGATTTGGGCACACCTTGGAAATCAATGAAATATGTTTATTAATACAATTTCTTGTGTTTTCATATTTCTTGAAAAACCTAGCTTTAATGTTTCTTTAAAATGTTGACGATTTATTAACTTATGAAATTATCTTTATCTATTAAACTCAGTAAGATAAGATAAATTGGATTGTTTTGCACGTCCCGTCCCTGTTATTTGAATAAAAGCTTCCGCAGCAGAATTTGTAAATTTCCCTAAGATAATCGGAAATATTGTAAAGTTAACGGGGGCGTGACACTGTATATTTAGCAAGTTATGATTTGGTATTTTGAAAAAATAAAGTGAGAGAAATTTTTTGATTGGGCAAATTAATACTTGATATTGTCATGGAGAATGTCATGAGATACATTCTTCATGACAATGTCAAGTATTTAATGTGTCAAATAAACATTTTTTTGACAATTGTCAATTTATTTCATGACTATGACTATGTATTAGAGATACTCTTATTGTTTAAACAACTTATGTGGATTTAATTGCCTAGTTGACATTTATTTAATAGACAGTCCTATCACTGGACATATAGGACCGCCCTATTGAATACTCTCTCTTAATATAAAGTAGTCCATCTAAGCTCAACCTCACCATTGTATTGGAGACTTATTTTATTATGACATTGTTGATACTCCTAAGTGGCATGACATTTTGGTTGATATACAATCATTAGAGATGCTCTTATAATCTATATATTAATTAAATGAAAGGTGATGTAAAGTTTGACGGCAATTTTCTCACCTTTTTTGCACTTAGTAAGGATATATTTCAGTCATTGTCATTATTCCGGTGGTGAATTATACAGTAACGTCTAATTTTTATTCTTTTTCATTTATTTTTGTTTTTGTTCTTATCGGATCTTATATGTTCCTAGGGATTAATTAAATCTACGTGGTCATCAAAGACTTGATTTTACTCAACAAAGAAATCTAATCAGATTTACTATTCCTTGAAATTAAAATTATTTTTATATATCATAATCGTGATTATTACAAAAGTTCAATTTTCTGTACAACCTATTTGTTTAACATACGATTCGATTATTGTGCAGTGGTGATTAATGTACTATATATAGCTATTGATTTGACCAGAAAAAAAAGGTTTTTTATGGTTCAATGTTTGATTTAAAAAAATAGAATATATTAATTCAACTATTATATAATAACCTGATTAGCACTTAAAAATAAGAAATTAATTTATAAGTGAACTTTTTGCACTTAGTAAAGATATTTCAATCATTTTTATTATTCCGGTGGTGAACTATGCAGTAATGTATGATGTTTCAGTCATTTTTACTTTTGTTCCTATTGGATCTTATTTGTTCCTAGGGATTAAATCTAGCAGTCATCAAAGGCTTGATTTTACTCAACAAAGAATCCTAATCCGATTTACTTTCCCTTGAAATTAAAATTGTTTTTATCTGTATTATAATCGTGATTATTATAAAAGTTTATTTTTCTTGACATCCTATTTGTGTAATGGACGATTCAGTTATCATGCAATGGTGATTAATGTACTATCTATAGCTATTGATTTGATCAGAAAAAATGGTTTTCTATGGTTGAACGTTTGATTAAAAAAATACAGTAATTCAACTATTATACAATAACTAGATTAACATTTAAAATAAGAAATTAATTTATAAGTGAACTACTTATGCATTATATGTCCCCGTTAATATTGTAATGAATTATTATAATTTAGACTTTTATAATCTGAATTGTAAACTTTCAACGTACGGGTGAGAATCTAGTTTAACTTTAAGTTAAAAGTGAGTCATGACTAAATTAATTCAACATATAAATAATATAAAATTATTGTTAACTTTAACAATAAAGTTAACAAGTTATTAAAAAGATTATTTTAATAACTTCATTAATACCACTAATATAATTATATTTTTAAATTGTTAATTAATAATTTTACTAACACCTTAGTTTAGCACTACTAATGTGGATAATCTTCGCATTGCATATAATTTCAAAAATATAATTAAAAAAAAGGGATTGCAATTAGAATATTTCGATTCACGAGAAAAAAAAATATATATATATATTATCCAATTGATTATTAACAATTGGATTGACACTGAAATAAAAAAAAAAAATTGCAGTGAGAGTGCAAAAGAAGGGCAGTGGTCAAGTCTTTTTTTTCTTGTAATAGCCGAGGATGGAGTAAACAGTGTTCAACGAAGTGAAGATCAAGGCAATAAGAGCGATCTCCCAGTGTTTCACCCAAAATGGGCGAGAATAATCACTAGTCTCAAGTTTTACACGGCGAAGATTGTGATTATAGCTTTTCTTGGGAGCTAGCCTTCTTAAGATTCCCGGCAGCTTTTGTTTGTGTTTAAGATGCTTTCCTTGAATGATTCCTTTGGAGGCAATGAGTTTGGCATCGTCGGAAGTACGGATTAGCTTGCTCATGAACAATAAATAGGAGCTAACCTCGTGTTGGGTTTTGTCAAGTACTTTTTGACTGGCCTCGTAGTTTTTCAGATTTTGAAACATCAACTCTGTGTCATCCCCAACCAAGAAAGGAGGCAAGTAAAGAATCGGATATGCCCTTAAATACCACCATCGATTTGTGAAGTGGATGCCGCGGCTTCCCTTTCCACCACTCAGTGACCCGAAATGTACACCCGCTTTCTTCAATTTTGTGGCCGAGAAGGATATTTTATCGCCAACGACAGCATCGCGTATGTCGCAAATTAGCTTTCGTTGACTTTCCAAGTCCTCTTCATCGCTGTTGTCTTCTCCTTCTTCTCCTTCTCCTTCTCCTTCTCCTTCTTCTTCTTCTTTCCTTTTTGGCCCCAGTACCAACAAGTAGAGGCCATGGAGCAAATCACATGGTTGCTGCTTTTGAAGCCAATGAGCTCTTGATCTGCGAGAAAGCCATTGCCACAGCAATGGTCTAGGGCAGTGAATTTCTTGAGCAGGCAGCAATAACAATTCATACAAAGCCAACCTACGTAGATCCGATGGTTGCTTCCATTTTCCGTTAACTATCACTTTTCGGAAATAGATTTGCTTCATTAACTCCTTGAGGACCACTAGTGGAATTTGGTTTCCTACAAGGAACATGGCTTGGATCAAATCTTTAATATCCTCGTTATTTCTCTTGCCGAAAATGGCATGGTGAGGAGGATAATTCAACTGCTCGGCACCTCCAAGAACAAATAAAGCCAGTTGGAGGAAGAAGCAACCATCTTTAATCATCATCCACCGGAATACAGGTGCTGACATATTAACCACCACGCCCTCCTCATAAGCATCTCTCGCCTCTTTTTCTATCTTTCTCATTGCTGACAAGTAAATTTCAATGGTCACCGCTGCCCGGCCAGAAGATTCTTTCAGTAAATGTTGCCAAGCCTCTTCCTTAAGATTACTCGATTCCGGGGACTCATTACTGTAAATTGGACCAAACCTCAAGTGAGGCTCTTTTGGCTGCGGAATCTCTTGGCCATCAACAATTGCGCTTAGCTTGCATATCCGGTGGTGTCGCGGTTTTGGAAAGTCAACTATGGGCAATTCTGAAGAGAGAGAACCGGAGGGAACGATTCTTTGAATGGACTCATCAGTTCTTGCACTCAGAGAAGAAGCAGCGTCTTGACTGTCCAATTCCATCACTTGATCTTCTGCAGGAGCTACGACTTCTTGGAGATCAGTTTCTTCTGCACAAAAGCTCAACGAGAGGCAGTAAGAAAATTAAAGATGAACACAAGAATTTCCTACCTTTAGTTGCCTAGTCCACGTTGAGCTTCTACCATGGTAGAATAATATGCTTGAATCCGCTAGTCGGAACCCAAAATTTACAGCATCGATCACAGTTTGATACAAATTCTCAAACTGCCAAAAGATGCCAAAACTCCTAACCAAATTTACAGTTATTCGCAAAGCATCATCGGTCAACCCTTCACTTCACCGTTACAAGTTTCTCACAAACATAAACAAAAATATGAAAATTATAAAATAAGAGAGGAAATGGACAAGAAAGACCTTGATCCGATTAGGGTTGCTTTGGTTCTCATATTGATATAGAATTCACAAGTTTTCTTTCTAACTTTTCTCTCTATTTTTCTATACATTATTTTCTTCTAGTTTATAAAAATATTTATAGGTGTTGCATTTTTTGGGAGACGTTATGATATATGTGACATCTACCAAATTTACTAAGATATATTTTAGACTGATGTATATATAAGCATAAAATAAACTCATGAGTGAGTGTCTCAACGAACAACATTTTTCTTAGCAAATAGAGATTATTTTAACGGAATATATGTGATTAAAATTATAAATGAGAGATTCAAACATTAGCCAGGTGAGCTCTAAATTATAGAAGTGACAAGGTCATTTTTTAATATTTTCTTTTCGTCTTTTGTTAACCAAACAAATATTAAATATTTAGTACAAGAAAGATGAATTATGACAATGTTAAAAGCTACAAGTTCAGATGATGACATGATTTGTTGACTTTTGAAACAAATTTAGAAGAAATAAAAAAAAAAAAGCAAAAATATATAACTTGATTAACTTGGACAAAGAGAAAATCCTATTTGATTCTCCCATATATGAAATCTTCACTGGAATAATTCACCATCATCATGATGGACTCAACTCAACAATTTTATACCGCAAAGGGGAGAGGAAAGAAATGAAAAGGAAAATTAGATTTGATCAAAATTTCGGTATTTGTTGTCAGTTATATTGTTGAAATTCAATGAGATTTAGTTTGCACAATTTGCTGTCCAACATATGATAACGAACGCCAAAATTCACAATAGTCTCCATTTGCCATCAAAAAACACATCTTTGCTTTATTCTTACTTCTTGTCTCTATTCTCCAAAGCATATCTGCAGTAATTTTCTGTAAGAGTCCTCATATTTGTAGGTAATAATTCAAGCAACTTTTTTAAAAAATAAGATAAATTCACCGTCTTATCCTTAAATTATTTTTCCACAATTACACAATATACGGGGTAAGATTATAAATTTACCCCGATTTTGCAAAAATTACTTGAATCATAACTTACAAATAATATTTTCCTTTCTGCAACTGGCTATATTCCAGTGCTTCTGTTTGTCCGAAGAATAGACTCTCGAATGGCTTCATCGAATATAAATATTTCAATTTCTTGTATTTATTAAGGCTTATCATCTCCTAAATTGAAAATATAACTTAAATAATTTTTAAATAAAAGGAGCTGTAATATAATTTGACCGTAATTTTTCTGCTCATTTTGCTGTAAGTGGGGATATTTCTGTCATTTTTCTTATTTCGTTAGTAACTGGTGCGGTAAAGGCTATTTTTTCCCCTTTTATTTATTTATATTTTTGTTATTAACTTCTCCCTCTCTTCCACCAAAGAATCCTTACGGGATTATTTCCCTTATAATACTCTTTGATTTATCTATCTTCTAATTTCTATCCCTTTTGAATAAACTAGATTCTCACCCGTGCATTGCACGGGACAATATTAAATCAAAGTATATCTTAACATTAGTATGAAATATTAAGTAATACATGATTAGCCACATTGAAGTGCAATATTTGAATTATCTTATTGTTAACTAATAGTTATTATATTTTACTCGATATAGAATGCTATTAAGTGAATTCAGCAGAGACGGTAAAAAAAAAACCCGTCAAACCCGGTACTCGCGGGTGCCTGACCCTATTAAGAAGGAGAATAGTAGACTAAATGGGTAACTGATTAAGTCAGTGATGGAATAAAGAAAATCGACCAAATTTGATAATTGATTAATTAGGGAAGTTTATTATACTTTTTACCTATACCCAGCTTGTTTAACAATGTCTTATCAAAAACAAAAAGATTTACTTAAAATTCTAATAATTTAAAAAGTAAATAAATAATGAAACTTTTTAAGAAAGTTTAGTAATTTCAATTTATAATTTCATCTTGGGATAGTCCCATGTTTATAACATTATTTAGTAAAAAATGAAAATAAAAATATATAAATATATAAATAGACCAATAAATTAATAATTACCAGTATCCACCCATTTCCAACTCATGCCCCATTTAAGTAGAGATGGGAACGGGGTCAGGGTAATGGGTATACCATACACGATCCCGACCTGCCTCAACCAATTGCCATTCCTAGAAAATATCAAACATTTTACTTTTCAATATAACTATACTGTAATGAGAATTTTGTAAACTGTGAAACATTAGTTAAACTGTATTTAGTGTATAACAAAAGAAAGTAACCTAATAACGACTCGATTTCAAAGCATATAAAAATAATTAAAAATTAACATAACAGTTATAAAGAAAATAGTCTAATCCAAATTAGAAAACACTTTCTAGATAAGATATTTACATATATGTATATAAATTAAAAAAATCAAAAACCGTTGAATATAGATAAATCCATTAAAATACTATGAAGACATCACTGTAAGATAAGATATATATATATATATAAGTAACCTATTTTATAAAATAGTTTATTTTAAAATTTCATTCATGAATAGATTTTAATTAGAGAATATCCTCTTCATATTTCAATTTTCAGTTGATTTTTTTTTATTTTGTAATTCAATACTAGAGTTTCTTACCAAAAAATGAAAACTAAAATACTGACACAAACATATCATAAAAATTTTATTTTAATTATTTCTACATAAAAAAATTTCTTCTGCTGCACGACTTTTTTTATTGTATTAAAGGTCTTTAGTCTTTGTCTATTAAAGAGAACAAAACCTAATTCCTAAAGCACGAAGCAACTGGATAAGGAAAAGAGAGAAAATTTGATAAATAGGAAAGACAATTGGAATAGGAAAGAAGAAAAAAAATCTAAAAAAGTATTATTGAATTTTAGAAAAAAAAAAAAGAAAAAAATAATTAGATAAACCATATATATGACCAAAAGATGCAAAATGTCACAATTATCCCCAAAAAGAATATTTTTGGAGGGAAATACAGTACAATTATACCGCAAACTAATTTCCCATTATGAATATAAAGATTTTTATATGTTTTATAATTGTGTCATTATTATCTTAGTTCATTTATCGTGCTTTTTTATTACCATTTAAGGGTGATTAATATCATATCCATTATCCTAGTTAGATTCTTAAACTCTTGGTCAAGGGTTCTATTCCCCACCCCCTACAATTCCCTTGTAATATCAAAAAAAAAAAAAAGACAAAAAAAATATCATATCCATCATACTAAGGTATATGATAAACATATTAAATAGAATGCATTAATTCAACTACAATATAACAATAGTCAAAATTGTTCAAAAGTAAAAAATAAATTTAATACCCAAATAAATTGTGATTTTCTTAAAAAATTATTATAAGTTTGATTTTTATAATCGAAACTAGATTTTCTCGTGCAACACAAATGTGAGAATCTAGTTTTCATATATAAAATGAGAGAAGAAATGGACAAGAAAGAGTCAGATCCGATGAGGGAAGAGAGTTGATTTTGTGGGTGATTTATTTTTAGTAGGATAATAATTTACCTCTAATTTTCTAAGCTTTCAAGTTTCAACTTTCACCAGATTGTCTCTATTCTATTTTCTTTTCTCAACTCTACAGGATCCCTTATGTTTCATCTATTATGATTATTATTGCATTACCGCATTTCTTCTCTGCTAACAATGTCCATTTCCATCCATTTTGATCGTTAACCTTTTCTAAAAGAATAATGTTATGTAGCATCAGTGGTGCTTGACACCAGTCTATGTGGCAATTAATGTGGCATTGAATAATAAGTGAAATTAAATACATGAATAAAAGACCCACTTAATTTGACTTATCATTCAATACCACATTGATATGGTGTCAAGCACCAATAGTGCTAAATAGCATTACTCTTTTTAAAATGAAACTTTTACCCTTTTCACAAAAGATCCCCTATCTTTATTGTAACAAGTCCGTTCGTATTTTTTCCCCCATTTTTCCCTCTCTCCTCCTAATCCTTGGAGTGAAAATGATCTAACACCAATTCTTGGGGTTCCCAATTCTAACATCATTTTTTCTCCCAATTCTTGAGGTCCTCAACCTTTTAAAAGTTCGGATCAAGGGCTGGACCGGACCGTCGGTTAGACCGGAAAACCGGTGACCCAATTGAGTGTCCGGTCCCGTTAACAATTGTTTTACAATATATAATTGAACCGAATTGACCCGGCGGGGTTTCACAAAGGACCGGTGACCCAAAAACCGAAGAATCGCCCGGATTGTTACACATCAAGGGAATTTAGAACTCGACATCTTTTAACCTATATTTTTCACCTAATAGCCACTCCTCCTTTTCATCACCGTTCTCTCATTGCAGTCCAGCCATCCAACAATAACAATTCACAAGCCGACCGATCTAAAAAAAAAATCACAAGTCAAAAATTCCAATTCAAGGTCCGTTTCCTCTCTTCTTCATATTGTCACATCGTTGTCTCGACTTTAAGGTATTGTTTTTAATTCCTAGTTGGTATTTTTTTTTAATTCATATTGCCACATCATTGTTTTAAACATTTATGAAGTCTTTTTTTTTTGTTGGTGCTTAGATCGCGTGACAACGTTTTTATTAGTAAAAAATATTTATTGGTTTTATTTTCACTTGTGTAATGATATTTAATTACAAAATTATAGTAGAATTGACACTAATGGCAATTATTTATGCTATATTTGTCAAAAATAATTCAACGAGTTGATCAGAATTGATCCATCGGTTCGACCTCCGAGTTATTGGTTGAACCAATGAACCAATGACCCATGTCCTAGGCCAGTTCAATGTCCGAGCCGGGTCTGATGACTATGCACTACGGAACTTGTTTGAATCACCCGACTCACATTAAATATGCTAATAAAAATAAAATATTAATTACAAAAAGACACAAAAAACTTCTGAAAATCCGAAAACTAATTTTATAAGAAACAAAATTGATCGTGTAAAGAATCGTAAATAAACATTGTGGTTGTGGATCAATTGTAGCACAAATTATTGAAAATTTTCGAAGATTTCTCTTTTTAAGTGAATGAAAATTTGAGAGCTCTCTTTCAGGGGAAAAGAAAGAAAAAAGGATAGAATGAAAGAAAGAAAAGAAAAGAAAATTTGAGATCTCATAGTTCATGTCTCATATCAATTTGAAAGTGATCAATTTGCATATGTGGCCAGTGGGAAAACAATTATTTAAAAAAATAAAAATAAAAATAAATAATTATAAAGGAAAGTTATCTTGTCTAGCAAGCATATTGCAAATGGGTAGAGACAATATAGACACTGGTATAAGAACACAACATCATAATAAAAGAAGAGAAATGTAGTTTAACACAAGACAAGAAGCGGATTGAATTGGTTCTAAATGGATTTACTTAAGTAGAAATTAGCCAATACACACCAACTAACCATTGTAATTAGAAAAATACTTATTTTAATTTTTAATTGACAAATTATAAATGCTGAGTCATTTTTTTAGAAGAATACGGTCAGTGTAATAAATTATAATTGATAGTGTAATAAGTATTTTTACAATTTGTTTTCAATAACTACTCCCAAGACCAAAATAATTACAATTGAGAGTATTTTTTCAATTTACTACAAATATAATAACTTACATGTAAAAATCCCTTTACTCAACTTGTCCCAACCCAACCCAACAATTAACTAAAACCGGTAAATTAAAAACCAAACCAACCCATAGCGGGTTGGTTTTGTGGTTTGGGTTGGTTTTTAAAAATTGTGCCCACCTGATGTCATGGAACAAAAATTTAGATAATTGGTGTTTAACTGATTGTTTATATATAAATTTCTTTAGAAAAGAAGTCATTTTAAGGTTGTCATTTTAAGTGATTTTTTAAGAAAACCTCAACTCCTCTCTTACGGAGCTCAAATTGCCACGTGGTCGCACAACATTTTGAGCTCCGTGAGGGGGAGGTGAGGTTTCCATAGCCAGACTGGTCATTTTAGTTTTAGCTAGTTGTTGGTACTATTATAGTGTTGGCAGTTAATGTGGCTCCAACCATATGGAGAATTGACATTACTAATAAAAATAAATAACTGTAGTAAATTTCAAAAAAAAAAATGTTGCTAGAAAAGTACATCTTATGAGCAGTTTTCCTAATTTGACCTTATTTAATAACTGATTTTTAAATTAATAATTACAACTATAGCATTAAATAATGATATGTTTGTAAAGTAAAGTAAAATAAAATAAAATAAAAATTTTAATATAGAAACAATGCTACATAACAAGAACGAACAAAAAACTGTAAATTATGTAAACAAAACAGGTGGAGTATTTCCTTTTGACAGAAATAAGATCTCACAGTGGGAAGTATGCACTACTTCGTTCGTCCTAATATACAGTCCAATTTACGTTTCAATATCAAAAGAGAATCATATATTTATGATAACTCAAAAATAAAATGGAGAGCATATACTTGAAATGGACGGAGTACTAAGAGTAGTTCGCATTTGGCAATTTCGTCATCACCTTCATATTCTTTTTGCATAATTTATCCTCATGTTCATTTTTCTGCGCGCTTCTCCATTTTTAAAAGGGCATTTCTGTCTAGATCAAAAAATTTGAAGAAGTGCAAATGAAATCCCTAAGTACTTAGTATCTTTCAAAACTAAATAAAATAATTTGCATTATTGCAAAAAATTAAAAATAACTATCTCTCTCAATAATGTTAATTAATTTTGAGACCTTGCTCAAATCCTTTTAGATGTGGATGGTCAAAAATGCCTTTTTGTAAATGGAGAAAGTTAAACATAAAGGGGTTCAGGGATGACCTCTACAAAAGAAATGCTACGGTAAGAGCGAAATCACAAAGAAATCAAACATAGGGACCATTTGCGCGATAACACTCAAAGGAAAAGACTTTTGTGCCAAATACTCGAGTACTAAAAAAGTGCTACTATTTGTAATAAAAAATAAATAAATAAATAAATAAAATCATTTTGTCAAATATTTTATTTAAGGTTCTTTGCATAGTATTTTCCAATAAATTTGCATCCAGAGTGTCCTTTCAGTTGACTAGGTTCTCTTGTCAGATTTCACAGACAGAAAGATTAAGGGTTTCAATGGGAGCATAATTAGAACAATTTTCCATTTACATTTTACCCAACATTTGAGTTGAGACTGAATAAATTGTTACGAGTGAGAGCATTACCAAGTCTGATAAATTCACTTGAGAAGTGGACTGTCTCAAGATTTCATCTTCAAGTTGCGGAAACCGAAAGAGATACAAAACAGATTCTTCATTCTCCAAGTAAGTTCTCTTTGAGATCGGAAGAGCACACGTCTGTTAATCAAAATTCAATTGATCATTATGGAATTTAGGCTTCTGTAAGTTAGGTAATTACCTCGATTTTGCATACCTCTGGATCAAACTATGTAACTTCTTGTGTTTTTTTGATCATCAAGACTAATGATATGCTTGGAGATTGGAAAAGGGTTAATTTCATTTGAAAATTTTCAAATATATCTGTTTTCCTTATATTACAAATGGTATGATATGTAAAAATATCTCCCACGACATGTACGGCTACGGAATAATATACCGCTATACATCTGGTAGGAGTATGATATGACTTGATAAAAAATTAATGTATGTGACCTTTTATTCTACTTGTCTCCTTAGTTTACCACATCATTTAGAATCTTTTTATAGCATGCACATGGTGTATCATTGGAGTATCAAATAATATGTGTCTAAGTTGTGCTATTCAAATAAAACGCATAAAAAAAGTTTAACAAAAGAGACACATGGGATGATCTTCTTTTTTTTTAACCCATTATGTTAATTTTAAATCAATGGTAATTACATGTAGCACGTGTGTATTTCTGGAACTTTCTAACTTTCTGTTAACCATTTTTTGTCAAATTAGAATCATTCCATTGGTCCAATACTATTTAATCAGGGAGATATTGCTTTTGAGAAATATTAGGAATATATAACAATAGCCAATGAGGCCTTAACCCGCTTGGTTATGAGGTTAAAGTTAAGACCATAAGACCTAGGTCTCATGTTCGATTTTCCCCTGTATGCTAGTTATGTCTCCGTTTATTGTAGTTTAAAAAAGACAAAACGGTGTGTGTATATATATATATATATATAACAATAAATAACAGATACATTTTTTTTTCTTTTGATAAGAAAAATGAAGTTTTAAAGAAAACATAGTGATCTTAGATAAGTAATAATCATAAGAGTCTCTTTCAAGCACTTCTCAAAAATTTTGTTAAAAAACTTGCCTCCTATGTTACATACATGGATGTATGTCATGTGGATATAAAATACACCTGATTTAGGTTTGAAATACACGTTGAAAACTTTTTTAAAAAAATTTCCGGGAAGTGCATGAAAATTTTCCCTTATCACAAACACATGCTCTAAATGTGATTTAATTTCAATGGGTTTTGTATGATTAAATTAGATTTTTTTTGGTTAGAAATGTATGAGAAATTAGATTAGATACCTTGAATAAAATAGATGATGATAAATAAAAATAAAAGTTATTGAGCTCATGGACAAGTTTGGACAATTTGTGCTCCAAGCCTTTATTCTTTGATTGACGTTCAAATTGGTCCTTGAATCTCCCATATCGCATCTTTGTTAAACTTGAAATTCTCGTCCAATTGAACTCCAACCTCAACAAAATTGATCACCCTTGGTCCACTTATGTCTTTTCCGAGTTTGGAACTCGACAATTTCACTATTTGCATTTTAGTCCCAAAATTTTGAACCAGTTTCAATTTCTTCGAATTTGGATCAAAATGGCTCCAAAAGCTTCCAAAACACATATATACTTTACCTTCTTTTATTAAGAAAAAAATCCAACGTGATAAGGAAAAAAGGAAGATATCTAGCACAGGTCCAAATGTAGGTGGTGTGCTAGACACCTTCTATTCACTATTATTTATTATTTGGCTTCTCTCTTCTTATAACTACTAACTAAGCAATAATTAGTAGGCAAGTATCCAACTACTTTTGCAATTCACATTCAAAATTGGAGACATTTATTGTATTTTTTACTTGTATTTGCCACATCATATATTAGAACGATGGTGTGCCATTGGAGATGTTCTTAGCCAAACATGTTGTGATTATTGTTATGAGTAGTGCTATTTATCATCACTGGTGCTTAGCACCATATCAAGGTAGTACTAAATGATACGTTGAATTTAGTAGATCATTTATTTATTCATTTAACTCCACTTATCATTTAATGATATATTGGATGCCACATAGACTGGTGCCAAGCACCACTGGTACTACATTGCATTATTTATTTATATCCTTAGATCTTATTTAATAGCAACATCTAATTAATTTGATGAGGGTTATTATTAAATTGATAAGAAGGCACATAAATTTCACAACTAATGGCATGACTGGTATAGTTTAAAATACTAATTTCTACGTGTTCTTGTTATTATAAAATAAAAATGAACTTATTTGGTATGAGTAATGGAGAAATATGACAGATGTAGTTTGTAGGAAATATGTAAATGAAAATAGTCCGTCCAATTTTATCTTCAAGAAAGAACATGGATTTTATGGAATGGCTTAACGTTAATATATTCTTCTACAATTTGAAGAATGGAATTTTTTTTTTAATTGGTAAGTAATTAATTTTTTAACATGAATTTGTAGTTTTTTTAGTATTAAATTTTAACTTGTAAGTGATATAATTGGTGTTTCCATTTTTATTTACTGAGTCAAGGAAGCAAGATTTCTCTCCAATTCCCTTTCTTTTACTAATCTAAAATATACGTTCATAATTGGCATAAAATTTAAAGAACTGAGATTATATATTGTCAATAATTTAAAGAAAAGAGGATTTTCGTTTTATTTGTATATTTAAGGTCAATTTCACAAAAGGTCCCCAACCTCTGCATTTTCTATCAACTAGGTCCTCAACATTTTTTTCAATGCCGTAGGTCCCCAACCTTTTTTTCAATGCTGTGGACCCTCAATCCTTCATCAATTCATTCATAATGTCCTTTATGACATATATGCCCTTACTTTTTAAGTAAAAACAAAAAAATAGTAAAATAATAAAAATAAAAATGAAAATTAAATTTTCTCACCTATCTATCTAGCTACTCATTCTACCTCTATCTCTAATGTGAAAAAAATAATAAATACCTACACCATTTTTCATTTTTGGGGAAATTTTTTCCCTACTATTTGTAACAGCGAACAAACAGCAAGAGCAAATAGCAAAACTGTGGGTCTCTTCTTTTGTAAGTAAAAATAACTTCCGAAATTTACTATTTACGTTGTATTAGAATGTAGGTGAGTACCTAAGTAGGCCTGGGCACCGGACGGGTTGGGTCGGGTCGGTTCAGGTTTTGGGCCCAACCTGACATTAAATCGGGTTGGGAGTTTTGGAACCGAGCTGACCCAGCTTGGTTCCAAAACCTAAGCCAACCTGACTCAACTCGGTTTGACTCGTGTTGGCTGTTTTGGGCCTGTCCAAAAACACATGCATGCCCAATTAAAACCTAGGTTTCTGATTTCTTGTCACAGACTCACAATTCACAAAGACACAGACTCATCACTCATCATTTTGGCAATTAGATGTAGAAATTCCGGCCATAACTCATAAACTCCAGCAACAAAACACCACATCAAGCAACAAAAATCAGAAAAAAATCACCATTTTCCCCATTAAGCAACAAAAATCCAAAAAAAAAAAAAAGCGGAAATGAGGTTCTTTTAACTCTGGCAGCAACATGGCACAGGCGGAACGACAGATGCTGCAGCAACGTTAGGCAGTGGATACAGATGCAGCAGTAGTGGTAGATCAGAGCTCGAGTAGACGGTAGTCGGCAAACCAGTAGCAGTGGAGGAAATTGAATTGAGATTTGAAGAGTTGGACTTAGGGTTCATAAATGGATGAGAGTGACTGAGTGCTGTAGTTGGTTCGGCCAAATTGAAATTGTCATTGAAGAACGAAGAATGAATGAATGAGAATGACACGTGATTTTAATTTTTAGGGACAAAAAAAGAAATCGGGTAAACCAGATAGCCCGACCCGACTCGGGTTCTGGTGCGGGTTACTCGGGTCAAGCTGGTTTTAATCCCTTGACCCGGAACCCGACTCAACCCTATCGGGTTCCCCTATACTTCCAACCTCAGCCCACCCATTTACTGTAGCAGCCCGGCCAGGCCCTACCCATTTCAGGTAGGTTGAGTACATTTTTGGCAG